>MNPL01016535.1:3169-14368 GCA_002081605.1 Tropilaelaps mercedesae | reverse complement strand
GCTCAAGCCACCGACGAACGCCACGACTATGAAGACAAGATGGACGCATTGAAATATGGCGCCGTTAGCGCGGCACTTCCGCCGCTTTCCGAGATGGAAAGCGGCGCCGGAAAACGTCGAGGACGTCTGGAGAGGCCGTTTCCCCGTGGCATTGATCTCGTTGAGTGCAGTCGCGCGCGGATCGAATGAGGCTTTCAGCTAAACAACTCCGATCCGTCGAAAATAACGTTCGACGACCAGACCGTGTCACACACACACACACACACACACACACACACACACACACCGATTGAGGGCGGTGTTAGTCGCGCTGCGCTGTTAGCGTCCGACATGAATGTTGCTACGAGCGCGCGACGCTTTCCGGTGCGTGCCGACCTGACACACATCGACTAGACGTGTAGTAGATGCGAAATCGTCGGAAAAAAAAACGAGCCGCGTCGAGCTCCGACTCGGTAACACAACACCCGAACGGGGAAGTAGTGTTCAGTTCACTCGATGAGCGGCGGCCATGCGCCGGCGTCGCGTCGCGTCGTCTATTTCGGGCTGACATTTCCGGAACGATGACAGACTCACCCTGCGGAGTGCGGATAGATATGCACATGCAGCACGCGCGTGCACCGCGGAGAAGTTGAGCCGAATCGCTGCCGTTAAGCTGTTTATCTTAACAGGCGGACGCGATCTAGCCGAGACGCCGCGTCCGCGCTACGAACGCGGAGATTGGCGACAAGCGCTGAAATGATCGCGCGTGCGCGCGCGCGCGCGCGGGGAAGGGGGGGAGGGATTCAATTTTTTCCATTTGTCGCCTGATTTGCGATCCGCTTTCAAAGCCGAGTGCCGAATCCATTGCCTGCGTGCGCGTTTGTGCGTCGCGCTAGTTCGTACTTAACGCTCGTCCGCGCTTGTTGTTAGTGTTTCCTGTGTGCCCCGATCGGTGTCAGCTTTCGCTTGAAAACGATCAGTGCCGATTCTCCCGGGGCGGCGAATCGGACGGGTGAATTTCCGTCAAGCGATCGCGACCCGAATGGCTAAACTAGACGGGAGAAAACTAAACGCAACTCTATGCGTCGAACTGAGGAAAATCGCAGCTCGTCATTCTGGTCGCGCGCGACGTCACACGTAAGCGCGACGACCGTCGTACATTGAGCTGGTCGAAGGTAACGTGCACGGCCGTTGAGCCGAAGCCATCTCCCCCCCTCGCCGCCGCCACCTGTCACCGGCGTACGCCGGGGGACATCGTCATCGAGCTAATGCCCAACTAATTCCCCGATCGAATATGTGCAAACAAGTAACAAACAAAATGCCCCAAGAAGAGCGTTCGAGCTCCGACATGAGCGTCACTCGTAAGCCTGCCTTCGATGAAATGCGTTCATCAGTGACCCGTCCCTTAGTCACAGCTCCTGCGACGCTGCCATTAGACGACCATTTCTGCTTTGGCGTTCAGTGTTAACCATTGAAAACCACTTGTTAGCTGCGTAAAGGCCAACGTGGCCGGTCGGCCTTTACGCGTCGATAGCCATTCCAGCCAGTCATGTACACACATGACGCCAGCAGCAGCAGCAGCAGCAGCTCGGCGGCGTCGTCGCCGCCGAATGTACAAGCTCATATCGAGCGCGCTTACTTGATCTGCTGCTGCTGCTGCACCACCTGTGCTCTGGTAACGCTGCTGCACAATTGTCTGCCGTCAATTGTGAGCGTCGTCTGCTAGGGCCATTCCACACCCAGATTCGGCCGAGTTTCAGGATATCGAGTGAAGCTTGCGAACGGTCGACGACGCACTTCGTCGTTGAGCGATGCGGCGTTGCAATGAGTCGGTGTACGGGAAGGGCCCCCCGCCGCCCACCCCCCGTTCAGCCTTCGCGCGGCGGCTGAATCGGGAATGAGATTCGGCCGGGAGGGTGAAGCTGGGAAACCGCGAAGCGGCCAGACCCCACCGAGCATCGGCTCTCAACTTCGTTACGCGTCTACGCCGAACGCCCGAGCACAGCGAAGTGTCAGCGCAGGCCGCATGCGGGGGCGCTCTTGAAGTTCGTAGCGGCGTAAACATTTCCAGCGAACGATCGGTGAAGATCTATTGGGGACGAACGCCGGCTGGATTCGTTCCTGCGCTTGGGAAACAAAAGCGTTCACTTCGTAGACGTCGCGCGACGCTCCATGCGGGCGGGCGGGCGTTCTGGCCGGTGCATCTGTGGCCATCAGCCGGCGTCTATAGTTGCTATCCAATGCTAGAGAAACATCTACGAAGTTTTGCCGTTAACCGAGGCGCTCCACATCGACTCGGCGAGCTCCGCCAATAAACGGACGAGCGAGCCCTTCTGCTTGTGTAGGTAGAGAGCTCCAGCGAAACGCGGATCGCGCTGAGTCGAAGCAGACGACGCGATCGCGTACCCTGTCGGCGTCTCTAGCCAGCGCGAGCCGAAACGATACAGAAGAAACACAAATATATGTACTGCATCATTGGCATGCGCTTACGATAATGGCCGTGCGTATCCGAAAACTGGTCATTCGCCGCTTCATGGCTGCTAAATGTGGGGCAGAAAACGTCACCGCGAAGGAGCAGCGCAGCCAGCCGCTCTTCATGGGGGCCACAACACGGCAAAACGGGTCGATTCAAAGCAGTCGCCAATCGGTGGAAGTTTCCTTCCAAGGCAAATGACGACGTTTCCCTGAACGACGAAAGCGGAACAGTCCAGGTAGCCTGTCTATGGGGTGGCCGCTGGGCTGACGAGCCGTCGTTCTCTTCGTTTTTCTGTCGTCGTCCTCTCTCAACTCGGTCTCAAGAACGCAGAAGTCGAATGACCCTGGCAGGGCAGCGCGGTCTCGGATTTTCTCCCCTCGGCATGCATCCATCCGCTGGATGAATCCGTTTGAGTATGCGGTGGGCGGTCGTCGACGACGACTTGAGAAGAATTGGCAGATAACTGCGTTCTTCTTCTTCTTCTGTCGGGTAGTCGGGTGGCCAGACGAGGCATGGCCATGCACGACACGCAGGATTCGATTGCCGATTTACGATCAGACCGGAGCGGAGCTTAGGTGGCAGGAACGCGGTGTGGCCAGCTGTAAGGGCCAGTCGCAAAGGCCAGTCGCTATGCCTTGTTCCAGAAGAGATCTGCCCGTACACGTCGTCCGTTGACAGACAGACAAACTGTACGCGTACGCGATGACGACTGGGACGGCGACGCGACGCTCCAGGGCGCCGCCGGCGTCCCACTAAGTCGAGAAGAAGTACGAAATTAAGCGGACGAACTGTCGCCGATCTGGCGGGGGGGATCCTGGGGCCGTTGTTGGGGCGCGTGGCCATTTTTCGCGTGGCCGTCGTCAGGGTATCCAGCGACGCTCTGACGACGTACGAAGGACCGGGAGAAGCAGCGAAAACGAACAGTTTATGCAGGTGACGGCTGGTCCTTCGCGAATATCGTTCGCTACGCGACGTTCAGCTGTCGAAGAGTGACGCTTGTAGGCGTGGCGTAATTGCGACTGGGATTCCAGAATAGGAATGGCCAGAATAACGACAACGATGCGAATACGAGCGAGCGAGCGAGCGAGCGAGTGTGTGATCAGACGCGCGGAGGTGGGTTATTTTTGCGCGGCGTGCGTCATCCTTGGCAAGTCGCTGGCGTCAACGACGAAACCTTCTTTTGGTGAGCAGAAATTGGCAGGAGCTATCGACGTGACCGTCTACCGGGAATTTTGGAAGGACGGCCGGCCGGCCAGATGGAAGAGAACGTCAGATCCGACGCTCGTCCCATGGCACCTTCATGGCTTGACGCGTTTTATGTGGAAAGCCAAGCGTCGCTGATGTTATTATGGTTCCCTCCGTCGCTTCGGCAATCTGCCGATTCCTACTCCAGCGGAGTTGCACGACAGTTACACTCGAAAGTGTGGTCTTTTGCTCTGCGTCGTGCCATTTTCGTCCGCCATGTTTGTTTCGCATAGACGTCCGTCCGTCTGCGGCGAGCCGTTCGCTCGACGAATTCGCCGCCCGCTCGACGAATTCGCCGCCCGCGTAGCCTAAATGATCACGCACGATCGGAACCGATCACGCATCGACGGCGTGGCGTAATCGTCGACGATTCTCCTGCTGTCAGTTACAGTGGCGGGTTCCGTAATCTCTGCCTGCAGCCGGGCCAGAGCGGCGATCGACCGCCTCCCTAAGCGAAATCACCGAAGGAGCGACGCCAAGGTTTGGCCATGTACACGGACAGGCGGCGAGGCGTATTTTTTTTGGCGACTTCTTGGCCGCCGCCACCGCCGCCGCCGCCGCCGCTCTACCCGGCGGTCTGTCTTGGACGCCACACGGGGCTAGGTCGACCCACGCAGGTGCCCGGCCATTGCGTCAGTACTAAACTGCAAATACGATCGAACATTGCCCGAGCAGTCAGTGGCACTGAAGTCATTCGAAAAGCTCCGGCCGTCTGCGTTGGGGCCGCTGTTCGCCGTCGGATCAGGACGAAGTGAGCTGACACAGACGGACAGGCACTCGCTGATTCACGCGCAGGACCACCTTCGTCCGAAGCCACATTTGTCCCCGTTGGGCCGAAACAACTTCGGCTGCGCCTCTGATACCGTCGAGCTGACTGTTGCTGTTGTTGTAGTTGCTGTTGTTGTTGACGTCGCTGTTGTCGATTTAAGCGTTACGTTCGATCGGGCGCAATTTATGTGTGTGCTTGCATGTGCGCCTGGCCTGCGCTAAGGGGGGGCGCGCGCTGAAGTGGGGGAGCGGCGACAGAAGGCCTCCATCTCGCCATACAGGTTGCGTAGTAGTAGCAGTAGGAGAAGTAGTAGTAGTAGTAGAAGTAGTAGTAGTAGTGGAAGTAGTAGTAGTGGAAGTAGTCAGCGTCATACGCAATCGCGGTAATTCGTCGCGCGCGGACAGAGCGGCTAGCCGTCGGGCAACGTCGACGTAGACCTTTTTCTGATCGAGGTCAGCTGATTTTCGCTCGAGCAGAAGTTCTCAAGCAGAAGCGACATCTACCTGGTGGACGGTGTCGTTTCGTAGGTCGGCTAAACGAGATGGACACTTCAATTCGGTCGGCGGCTCCTCCGCTCTATCGTGTGTGCGTCCTTCTGCTTTCTTTTCTTGTCTTCCGCTGCTACCTGAAAGCAGTGCACGTGACGGCCCCCGCCGCCACTGATTGGCCTTCCGTTTTTGTGTAGTTTTATCAGCCGATAATGTCTTTATGGCTTCATGTGGGTACGTCAGGATAAAGCGACCGGCCGACGTATTTGGAAGCCGAGTTAGTCAACATCTTCACATCGGCGGAGTCTGGCTAAAGCGGTTCGTACGCGCAGTCCGCTTGGAACGAGCCGAAGATCTGTGCGCACACGCGTGTGTGTGTGTGTGTGTGTGTGTGTGGGAGGTGGGCGATGCCGGTGTGCGTCTAATGGACAACTCCCGCAGGCCGAAGAGCCACAGTGGCCTACAGCAATCGCAATATCGCGATCTAGCAACGAGCGTTGGCGCACGGGTAGGGGAGCGACGACGGTTCTTCTCGTAGTGACCATGGCACTCACACGAACGCCATCGGACATGGCGGCGATGCGTTCGTTGATGGAACTCGCCTGCACCAGACGGCCGCTCAAGAGCGTAGCCGTTCTACCAGCCAGACTGTGACCGATTTTCGCGAACAGACTAATACCAATAATCATGCGAAGAAGAAGAAGAAGGACAACAGCACCAGCAACCAACGACGCTGAGGAACAACAGCGTCATGATGACGCCGTCGTGCAGGAGGAGAAAGGGGGGCGCGCGGCGACGCCGAGATGGGATGGATGGTGGTCGTGGCGGTGGAACGAGGGTGGAATAGGGGAATGGTTAAGTGACACTCCGGACGCTTGCTCCGACGTAATCAGACGATGCCTTTCTGACAGCGGCGGCGAGGTGGTCGGCCCTCACCGACGCGTTGGCAGGCTTTTGAGGAAACGAGGTGGACGATGCGAAGTCCTTTTAGGGAGATAATACGAAAACGTCCCGAAGTGGCAGGGCAAGCCGAATGCCAAGGCGAATGCCAACAGTTGTAGGAAAGGAGGGAAGAGAAACGCGGGACTGGATGGTGGAACAATCATTGCTTTTCACTCTGTCGAGCGCGACTCCGGCGCGGAAAACGTGGCGGCAAATGTCGTCAGTTTTCTGTCGTTGTTCGCCAGCATAGTTGGCCGCTGCCGGTTTGTGTGCGTGCGATCGCTGCTCGTCGTCGTCGTTATGGTCGCTTCGTCATCGTCGTCTTCGTCCTCGTCATGGTCTTCGTCGTGTGCAAACGGTTCCTTGTCAATCAGACGATCGTTCAGACGAACGGCTCAGGACTCCTGATCGCGGTTGTTAGACCGCGCGGGAGGTGATATAATCGCTGCCAACAACAACGACGATCACGCGTCGATGCTGTTGTTGGGGCAGTAGCTGAGCTATCGTTCTTGCGATTTCTCATGCGATTGTTCGTTTCATCGTCGTTGTGTAGCGGTCAGAAGTGAAGTCGAGTCTCCTTGTTTGACGTATGTGGACGATGACACGCTGAGTACTCTCGCGTGAGTAGACTCAGTGAGGTATTGTAGTGTTTGTTCGCCCGATTTCCAGCAGTTTGTTGCGTCGGTTCCCTGATCGCTTGACGGAGCAGATTTACAGATGACCCCCCTGTGTATGCCGGAACAGTGGCGCAGGTCGCTTCACGCGACGTGTTCACGCCGACGATCGCCGTCGTGCCGACGTAAACGGTGCTTTGACGCCTGCGTGGACTGGGTCACAATAGACAACGCCCCCGAGTAGCGCGTAACTGAGCGCGTCACGGAACGCGTTGTCGTCGAATTCAGTCCGTCGATTGTGTGTGTGTGTCTGCGTGTGTGTGTGTGTGTGTGTGTACCGTACACCATAGACAGTCCGACGAGGTAGTCAGACACCTCAGCGTCACAGCGACAACGAGAAGAACGAAACGGCCTACTTAGATCAGCAGTTGCTTCGGTTCGGGAAGATCGATCCTTCTCAGGAGAAGCTCCAGGGCGTATCTTCTCGTCCACGCCATAGCTGAATATCTGACCTCGGTCCTAAATTCACGACGACGATGAATGGACATGCTTATCTCGAACGTGTTCCTACATGATTTTTTATTGTCATATGTTTTTATCTATTGGCGTCTTCGTTTTTCTCGCTTTTTCTTTCGCCACCGAGTGAGGGCGAGGCGTTCCGCAAGGTCTTCTTGCCTTCATATTTCAATGGCGGAGAAAGGCGTGATGTGTCCCGTTCATCATCTGAGCGCGGGTACCGCGCATTATCTTCACTCGGGCGTACGCTTGAGTGACGCCGGCAGCCGCCGGCGGCCCCAGGGACATCAGCAGCAACAGCAGCATCATGGCGTCAGCCTGTGTCGAGCGTGTTTCGCCGTTCTAGGCGATCTCGATGGATGGAGGCCAGCCGCTGGCTGGAGGTCGGTGCGTTTCACTGGCCAGCAGCGCCGATTGAACAAGAAACTCACCCGTCAGTGACAGAGAGTTTAGTACCAGAGTGAACTCCACGACACGAACGCGTCCGAGTAGGCAGACAACTACTGTTGCTGCTGCTGCTGCTGTTCTGGTAGGTGGCCATTCTGGCCAGGCTCTGTCCTCAGCGCTGGAGGGACGGACGATACTTTCGCGTCTACGGCCGCTTTCAGCATCTGTTCCCTCTTCTCTATTGGCACTATAATGGCATGATCTGCCCTCGGCCAGTCTTCATCCCGCGTAGGTTCGCCTGTTCGGTTGTTAGCATGCGCGAGTTGGATGACACCATGCTGATGCCATCCGTTGCTGGAGAAACATTCGAGATGGTAAGGGTCTATGTGTGTGTGTGTGTGTGTGTGTGTGTGTGTGCTACCACCTCAGGAGGAAGGAGTGATCGTTTATTGAAATCCCTGGCGGCGGACGGTGGTGGAACATCGCCACATGCCCTGGAGCAGAGAGACCAGTCGATGCTTTGAGTGAAGCGTTCAACAGCGCCAACACAACTGCGAATAGCCAGGCGGTGGTAGGCGGTTTTACAACCGCACAACGCAAACGCTATTCGTGATGAGCGACGCTGCTGCTAAACGTGATTCCGGCTCCGCGCAGTTTACGGTAACGCCAAAGATTGCGACAGCCATAACCCAGGGGGCGCGTTATCGATTCAATGGCATTCGTGTATATATATATATATGTAGTGGGACGCTATATTTAAAGTGGAAGCTGTTAAACATTTTGCCCTGTCACCCTCGGTGGGGGCCTCGGTAGAGAATGGACCTTGCTTAGTCGTTCGATCTCTATCTCTCGCTTTTTCTCGTTGGCCGCCAGTTAGTTATGACTCCGTACCCGTGGAGACGACCACCGACGTACCGGGAACTTTACTCTCTGTATTGACGTAAGAACAAAAGGGACAGAGGTCGATCCGCTGAGATGGCCATCCAGGCCGCGTGCGCGCGCGTGTGTCTGTGCGTGTCGCAGGAGGTGAGACGGCTGCCATCCATGTCCGTCTTTCATGGAATCAACCAACCGCCTCATAACTTTGTGCCTTCGCTCTGTCTGCGAGCCAGTTGAATATTGCGCTCGTACAGGCGTATGTCGACAATTCTGATTCGTTCATATTTACTATGTGTCACATACACACACACACACACACACACACACAGTTCACACTGCCGAGGTCAGCGCAGAGACACAGAGAACGAATAATTCGCGTTGAAATCGCCAGACTGGTCGCTCCTCGATTAGGGATGACGACGAATCAAACGGACATGGAAAATGTTCCACCTGGCAATTTCCTCGCTGTCTGTCGTCGACGTCGACGCCCAAGGTGAGCGCTAGACTAGGCTCGAACTAAAAACCTAATCTCGTCCACTAACGATTGGTTTGCCGACGGGAATCGACTGCCGGTTGGTTGCCGTCAATTGAGTCAAATCAATACTCGTTCATTGAACATAACCAAAATGGCGACGGGTGATGACGGGAGACGCATTCTGGCGTTTGTTATCGATACGGGAGACTACTCCACTAAAGTGATGACGGATTCGTCGTCCAGCTATGAACAGATTGACGCGATACGGCCCACACGTGGCCAAGCGCTGCTGCCACTAACGCCAGCGGCTATTCCTATCTCGTCTGGAAGCGGCGTCCGTCCGTCCGCCTCGAGTGGAAATCTCTCTAATAGTTAGGTCAACGCTGGCGCGTTCGGACGTGCGGAACCCATCCGGACGGGCGGGTAGATGACGGCTAACGCGTGCGAATTCCTCGAATGCGGCATTTGCGCCGGTTTCCCTCTGGCGTAAACCGTTACGAGTAAGACGATCTTGGACGCGTTTCGTGACGAATACGAGTGGAAATCATATTCGTTCGTTGGCGAGGAGGACAGGTTGTGCTAGTTCCTAGGATTTGTCTTGCTTCCGAATAGATTGGCGCCATCTTTGGCGTGCACGTGGCTTCTCGTACGACCACCACCGCATCTACGTCGACAGACGGAACGATTAGGCATTGTGAGTTACTTGCGAGGTGCTCGATGTACGGCTTCGGCCCCGTGTGTACGCCCTCGGTCTACATGAACCTGCACAATTCTCGCTCGTATCTTCTGCAATCAGCCTGTTAATTGTTACTTTAGGTAGTCTAGTTAGCGATGCGTGTTAGGTATGTAAAGTGACGATTTGGACCAGTTGGGCATTTGCGCTTCGCAGAGACACAATCTTTCGATTTGCGCGCTTTCAGGGTTTTTTCTTCTTCTTCGTGTTCTTCGTCTTCTCTCCAAGAGAGGGAGAGAAAGGGACCTTTTTTTGAGGAGGCTTTTTTGGCCCCCGGGTGCTTTTTGCCCCTCGACTTCCTGTTGCGACTATTGACTCAGAAGAAGCTCACGGGTTCGCCGTATTCGCCCGAGATCGAACCCGGGGTCGCTTTTGAGCTTGATATGATCGCTTTTCGCTCACCTTCAAAGGTAAGTTGGTTTCATAAACTCATCGACGTACAGTAGCTATCGATATTCGCCTTTCGCTTTCGAACAAACTACACCTGAATAGTCCACACATGAGAGTTGCACCTTGGCAATGTGGCAGCGATCTGTGTTTCAAACATGGCTCGCCATGAATGTGCTTTATATGTCGCCGACTTTATATGTCGCAGCTGACGTTGCTCGAAAATGCATACAACGAATAACGTATTCGACATCTGAGTTTTGCTGCGTTCGGATGGCAGAGTTTGATCAGGTCGCTGCATGGCGTTAGTAGTCGCCTTCTGGCGGATCGGTTTTTCGGCAACTTCAACTTCGCCGACGCTGGTGCATAAGGCCTTCGCTAGCATCCGCTTGTCTCGCGCGAACGCCATTGATCTAATCATTTTTGACTGTACGACGCTCGTCTCGTGGTGGTTCGTTGCTTCGTTCGAATCGTGCGACAAAATGCCGACCTATGCGACGTTGCAGTTCTCTTTCATCAGTGGCTGCTTCAGCTAAACACATGCGGACACATTTCTTTCGTCTGCCGTATAATGTTCTGCTTGTTGCATAAGTGAGACTTCTGCATGCGAAGTCGGCCTGCGGAACGGTTCGATTGCGTCCGTACAATGGTGCCCGTTTCTAATGAATTCCCAGCGTAGCATTTCGCCACAGCGAACCGTGTCTGTCCGTCGTTGGTCACGGTGGCACGCCATAGCGGCCCTGACCCCGTCAAAACAAAAGCAGCGCGAAGCGTACGGCTATCTTTCGTGTCAGATATGGGCCGGTTTTCGGACGAAGTGTGCGAATTTTATTCACAAATTTTGATTGCTCTGCGGGGAAATTTGGCACAGCGGAAAGATGCGACGGGTCGTGGCCGAATTTAGCCTTGGTCGTAGTAAGTTTATCACGATCATAGGCGGAGCATTTTTCGTGGCCGTCGAGTCGGTCGAATGTTATACACACACACACACACACACCTGTATTTCCTATGTAACGCTTCTCCTTTCTTTGCATATCAGCGCTTAGTTAAAATGTAGTTTCCTTCCAAGATTGTCGGCCCGGCGTATTTCCTATGCATTGCTGTTCCAATGCATATGCACATTTTATCGGGACAGAAACACAGCCGTACTCCGGCCCTATGCTAATTGTAGCTGTCTGGTTATGCCGCAATCTCCCACTGGAATCTATCAACTGACCTGAATTCCATTTGCAGGTGACTTCAGAATTCGGTTCGTCGTGCCGTTGTCCAACTGCAACTGAAGACTTTGAAGACTCTTTTCTGCGTGCCT
>MNPL01016528.1:12142-30338 GCA_002081605.1 Tropilaelaps mercedesae | reverse complement strand
CCGGCGGCCAGGATTCCACCGGATGTGGTGCGGGAGACAGTTAATACCCTCTTCCCATCACAGCCGACCAGGGTCCCGTGGACCTTTGAAATTGCTCCCGAGGACGTACCGGAGGTAACTCTCGAAGAAGTCGAGAGGGCAGGAAGGAAGCTGGCGTCTGGCCGGATGGCGTTCCGCCGGAGGTTATAAAACTCCATGTTCGTCTAAGGCCGGAGGTCTTTCGGAAGCTGGCCAATCAACTGCTGGCAGAGGGAAGATTTCCCACCTTATGGAAGAAGTCGGACCTCGTCTTGATTCCGAAATCGGGGGCGGAGACGGGACCCGGCTCCTTCCGCCCTATATGTCTGCTGGACACTGCCGGAAAGGTCTTTGAGAATATTCTGGTTGAAAGGCTGAATGCCGAAATTGAAGCCGGAGAAGTTCTCTCAGCAACCCAGTTCGGCTTCCGTAAAGGAAGGTCCACTTTTGGCGCCTTGAATACAATCCTGAGAAGAGCGGTCGAGGAGTCTAGAAAGACTCTCAAAACAAGGAACTTCGTTATCCTTGTTCTGCTCGATGTCAGGAACGCTTTCAACTCAATGAACTGGAAAGTTCTTATGGAAGCGCTACGCAGGAAAGGCATATCGGCGTATCTGCGCAGGATCATCTCGTCCTACCTGAGCCACAGAAGCCTTATAGTCGAGGGAGAAGAGCGTCAGGTCACTGCGGGGGTTCCCCAGGGCTCGATTCTAGGACCCGTGCTCTGGAACCTGGCGTACAACGGCGTTCTCAAGCTGGAACTACCTGAAGGGGCGCAGATTGTGGCATACGCCGACGATCTGGCCTTTCTGGTCACAGCCCGAGAGGAAGATACCTTACAGGCTTTGGAGCTAATTAACGACTGGATGATTCGCAACCATCTAGAATTGGATAAGACCGAGGCACTGTACCTAACAGGTAGAAAGAAAACCAGAGGGATCGACCTGACGCTAGCGGGACACCGAATTGAGATCGGTAAAAAAGCCAAGTACCTCGGGGTGATGCTCGATACAGGACTTAACGGCAAAGCGCATATTGCCTATGTTGCTTTCAAAGTCCAAAAGGTTTCCCTTAACCTCGCGCGGCTCATGCCTCGGGTGAACGGGGCCTCGAACGAAAAATGACGACTCCTGGCCTCGGTCGGGCAGTCGATCGCAACGTATGCCTTTCCCGTCTGGGGGGACATGGCAGTTCGGAGCGCAAGTAATAGGAGCAGCATGCGGTCAGCTCAGAGGACGCTGGCGATCAGGGTAAGCCGTGCGTACCGAACAGTGTCGACTGAAGCTCTCCTGGTCCTAGCTAAGTTACTGCCCTGGGACCTCCTAATCAAGGAGAGGAGCACGAGGTACCTCGAACAAGGAGACGTAGATCTCACGGAGGCAAAGCACGCAACAATTGACGCGTGGCAGGCGGAATGGGAGCGCGAGGTTAGACCTGGGGAGATCACCAAGGGAGCTTGGACTAAATCCCTCATCCCAGATATCAGGCGGTGGCTGGACTCAGCCGGAGAGTTGTCGTACTACGTGACGCAGGTGCTGACCGGACCGGTTGAGCTAAGATTATTAAGTTACAATCTGCTGTTTAAAATATGCATATTTTTAGTTATTCTCCACTTGATAGATATGGCTGCGTCATGATGTCACTCTAAACGGGATTTTTACAAAATGGCGTTGTCTTGAGCTGTTTCAAACCACGTCTTTTTTACGATCTCTTCTAATTAACCCGGCTAGTGTCAGCAGTGGAAAAAATTGTGAGTTCATTCAGCACATTGAGTACAATACTATGTGGATTCTTCTGGTCTTGGGAGAAGAGGGGGATTATTGCTGATAAATGATCAATGTTGTTAATTTCCGAGCGAAAACTACGCCTTAAATTGTCCAGGCTTTAGCTAGTGGGTCGCTAACAATGAAAAGTTTCTACGCTTTGCTGGGGGAGGAAACTGTATTTCGACAGACAGACAGGTAGATTAACAACTGGATTTACTTCCAAAAAACGATTAGACTTAAATGACCCGCACGAAAAAAGGGGGCACTGCCTGTGAGGTAGTACACAACAGGAGCCTTGGCTTCGTGTTATGACAGCGACCCTGAATAGACAGTCTCAAACCTGTTAATAGAGCGCACCAACTATAAACTCATTTCATTTCCAACGGATTCAATTTAAAATTGTAATCTGTTCTCAATTGTACTGCTCTCTGAAATACATTTTTCTTGTTATAGGTAATATAAGAGCAAATCTAAGAGGAATGTGCCCGTCTACGCTCTCTGTCTGTATTGTGTCTATTATCGTAAAATCTCTATTCCATACCGCAAACAGTATTTCAATGGTCCAATGACATGGCTGAATAAAGACGCACATAGCTTGTACCGCCTGGTCCTCTGTCACTAATCCACTCGATCGATGAAGGCATTAGACAGTCAAAGGTCGCCAAAAGTACGTTATTACTGCATAAAACAATGCAACTGACTCCGATTTGCTCGCCGTGAAACAAATTTAGCATAGTTTACGATTTGTTTTACCATATTGTCGTTGACGTTGCAGATCTGTTAACTTGAGCCTAGTATGTCCTCGTAATGGTGAATCACAGATTTTCCTGTCAAATAAATATATAGAAGTTCAGTAACAAGACACTAAGGAAGGATTATATGCTTACCTTGGTATTACTGGTATTGCAATACCAGCGACTGCTCTCGCTTGAAATCAATATATGCTTTCGTTCCTACCTATTACATATTTTTACGTCTAGCTGGAGTTTAGCCACGCAATTGATACATGTTTAGTGAGCTACTGCCATAGTCTACTGCTTCCTGATAACGTTAAGTCTCCTCGACTTCTTCGATTTAGCTTTCGCCGCTACAGCAAATCAGCAAATGTTCGTAAACGGCAAACCACTGTTGTGGTGGTCTTTGATACGATATCCTATAGGCACAAATGTTGAAGGCAGGGATTGACTGATATTTACAATACGCGCGTCCACAGTTCCACAACGCTTATCCTCTCAGCGTCTCTGTACCAGAAGAGTAACCGATCCACACATACATTGTGGCCTTTTGCACTACGATAGTACGTCATGGCCAACACGCCACCAGGGTTGCATATGTGCGCAGCAAGCTTGTTGTACTGCTTTTTATACTGATAGCGTTATGTGGTGAACTAGGCGAAAGACTTTTGCAGATCCCATCAACTCGTCAGTCTTAACCGACAAAAACAGTACAATTTACTCGTTCCTTAGGTTACAAGCAAACTCATATCAGTTGCAGTTGCCGCTAGTTAACTGGGAGTACTCGACTGACTTGCTTAGTTCAACGGATTGTTTAGTATGGCCTTGGTCAGTTCACAAACTTATTGCTAGTGCTGCCATTGCCGGTCTGCTATTCTATAATCTATTGGTGCTATTCTATGAGTCGGCAAGCAAGCTCACAAGTATCCTCGCAACGATATCAGTGCTAAAATAAAGTCGAAGTTCTCTAAAGTTTTAAATTACTTAAAACGTACTCTGATTTAAGTATAAAGTGCAAGTAAGAAAGTCGAGTTATGCTGTATATGGTCGGGAACTGAAAACTCGTTCGAAACCATTTCGGTTCTAAATTTACCAAAATTTATTATATAAAGAACTAATATGATAATAGTTCACAACAAAGGCCACAAATAGCGTAACAGTTTGTTTTAGTAATATGAATTAAAATGTGTATTAAAAGAAAACTTTATTAAAGCTAAAAATATGCTGGCACTCTTGATGATTGCGGTTTTAATTTTTTCCGAATTTTTAACAATTTGCCGTGTTACCTGTGCACAAGGTTTTCAAAAAATGTCGTGTCCTAGAGAACATTATATGTACTTGAAATAAAGGTTTTATATATATCATGAGTTTAACGATGTTAATTCATTAGAACAAAAACCTTCTTTTGAGATTTGTTTTTCGCATTAATAAAATAAAAAGGAATACTAACCATCAATGGAAACACTGACTGATCAGTTAAAAAAGCGTCAATGGAGGATTACCACTGGAAAAACTTTTTTTAACAGCTTCAATTTCGGCAGAATCAGTAGTTAGCACAGCTTCTGTCATTATGGGGTAGAGAAATGACCGACAAAACAACGCATTTATTATCCCATATGAATTGAAATCAGAGACTGGTATCACCGTTAAACGTATTTTACAATTTATTTCATACATAGCTCGCAAAGAGCCGATGCAAAGGTAAAAAAACACCTTTGACTATCTATGGGAAGCCTTTGTTCTGGATAAAGAACAGTCATCAAACGCTACAGTTCTTGCTCCCGGATGATAACGATGGGCGTCTTATAAATTAGCTGCGTATTATGAAGTTAGAGAGAGTTTTTCAGAAGACTAGCAGGTACGCTGTAACTAATGATGATGAAACTGCTGTCTCTACATATTAATCAATTTATAAAACTCTGTGTATGATTATTTTAACTATTACATTGAACGATTCTTATGTAAATGTATTTAACATATGAAGTTTATGAAACAAACAGGCTTATGAACATATGAAACAAAAAAAGGAAATTTACTTTAGAAAATAAACTTCTTGCATTGTGGTGCCCAGTTGTCTCATTGCAGAGGCCTTTAAGCTTTATAACAATAGTAATCAAGTAAAAGTTATAACTATCGTCGCAAATAATGGTTTGCTAAATCAGATCGATCAAGTGAACATTTCTGTGAACGCCATTCATAAAAACGCATGTATATAGTACATTATTGCGCAAAGTGCGTCACCCGAGGTGGGTCATGAAGTATTAAACAAAGAGAGATTTGCTCGGTATAGTCTGGATGTATAGTGATTTGGCTAGCGGTTGTGTGAAACATGTCGGAGCCTACATATCTGTTTGTGATCTCGTGATTATGGAACAAAAGCACATTAATAGCTTCAGCGGAGCAATAAATGGATAAATAAAATTGAATTTTTTTTAAAAATGTTTTACTGTAGTTTGCTCTCTCATGTCGACTTGTGTACGGAAATGTATTTTAGACGTATAAATATAAGGAAAAAGAAATAATAGGATAGTCGAGAAGAAAGCAGATATAATAATATAACATCAGTCAGACCACAGTAACACAACTCTGTTGTTTTCGATATTTAGGCGTGTTTACCTGGGTTACCATATGCCTCTAGATTTTACCATATTGCACAGTTTGCTTCATCAACAAACCATGGATACGCTTGAAAGGTTGGAGTTAATAGGATAAATACATTCACTCCTCGATAAATTTATCGTAAAGTTGTTGGTCAAGTTGATCCTTTGGTTAAGATTTCCGTGCCAGTGAGCTGCATGTACGCGCACGACTTACATACACCCGTGCAGCCTATATTCTAACCACGAAGGCTATCCCATTAAAAGAGTGTGCTAGTTATTTTCATGTAAAAAACTGGCTACTCTATAGCGTTGGAGGAGCTTATAGGATAGGTTTCTGTAAGCAGATAGTATCTAGTTTTATTCTTTTCGATCCGTGTTAGCTTTCAGGTCTATAAAGAACATTTCGTCGCCTAAATTGAGGAACCCGTCAAAGTCAAAATCGGTTTGTAAACCCAAAACTATAACCAGGCGGTAGAAAACTAAAATTTCACAGTTATTAGCTATAATGTCGGTCACCTCAAGCTCAGTTTCGGTATACATCTATATATGTTCTGCCTTCTCTATATCACTTACAGAACAAATGTAGGGACCTTATTTACATTGTCTTTAAAAAAATTTCCTCAGTGTTATATTATTGTCCTATTATCTTTTTAATGTCACTGCTGTTGTTGTCGGGGGACGCTGTAGTGGATACGTTGTTGTTGCGATTGCTATTACAGGGATGTATTTCGTATATTGCTTGACGACATCATTCATACAACAGCTGTTTATATTGTTAGTTTCGTTTAGTCACGATATATTGTACCTGTCGTTATTACGACGTTAGCTTAATATGATTCTTAATAAAAATAATAAATACTACGATCTTGAGTTAGTTTTTCGCAGTGAAAGCAGTAACATTAATCGTGATACAAAAACTATAATGTCATTGTATAGCTGCATTAGTTTTAGGTCGTCATTTGACATCGCCATTGTTTCATTATCATCTGTTACCTGCGTGTCAATGTTTTCTTTAAACGTGAGCCACAGCATTTTCTCTCACTACATGTGTAATCCACATTCGGTCTCGGCTTTCTTTCATTCAGTGCAGTTTTGAAATCCTGTCATTCATCCCCAGTCCACACGATACCTTAACGAAGACCTGAATTTCTAATTGTCAGCTGACTTCCAATCAGATCTTACCATTGCAAAGAAAAAAGCAATGTTAAGACTTCAGTCAACTGTGTGAACGTAAATACTTCCTGAATCATTTCGTCACATCTAAAAGAGGTCACGACATAAACAAGATTACTATTACTTTTACTACGGTGACTAGCACTAGGTGGTTGTAGTTACATTGGTGTTAATTTCGCTGGCAGAATTTTGAATCACGAGATTCTCGTTGCTCTATCTCTATCCCTCCCTCTCACTTTCTCGACCCTAATTCTGTCTTGAGGTGCGCTATCTCGAACGCGTGGCGTTATTAATATATTAATATTACCTACTACTATACGGTACATTGGGTTTACTTTACTTAATTGTATAGTGCCCACTCGAGTTCACTATCAGAGACGACCCACACCACCCTATCTGCATACACAAAACCGCGTTGCCTATTGTCAACAGGGAGTTGCAGAAATTTCAGAAATATTTATCCGTGCTTTCTGCTCTGTATCGCATGCTAAAACATAAGTGAAGTCTGTCATGTCCATCTGGAGCTATCGCGTAAAAGTTATCATTTGTATACTCCAAGGGCCCCTCTTTATCTTGTTAACGTGTACCTTTGCCCCGTCGTTCATCTTGTGTGTTGCATCCGTAACGGCATTATTTTCGTTTCGCTTCCTATATGTTCCCCTGGAACATATTTTTGCAAGCTAGATATGGGAGTCTTTCTCAAGTGACCTTGCGCCATATTGTTATGCTCATCATAGATACCTGTTATCAGACTCCTGCATGCATGTACAAGTATATCAAATCTTCGAAGGCGCCTAGACCATGTAGAGTATTTTTAGTCGAGTCAATTGCGCCACATGCAACACGGGTTGTTAATTAGTTTTTGCTTCCTTGCTTTTTACTGTGTCAAATGTCCAATTTACTGTTACACGGACCACCTACGATCTCTAGACATCATCGCGGTTGGCGACTTATGTCGATTTGTCTATCACGAAAGAACGAATTACACGACTTTCTTCTAGTTTCTTCAGAGTAAGAGTGCTAAATGCTCCTCCTTACCCTACTAACACTCTGCTACGTATTAGACATTGGCTATGCCCTGAAGACATCGGGTAGTATTAATAGATCAATATCATGAACGTTGTAATGTGTCTCCTTTCACGCATTAACAGGGCTGAGGTTGTTGCCGACTAAAGGCGACAATTTCACCGGCAAAGACTGAGGTCGCAGAATTGCCTGTTCCATTGCTTTGAGCATGAGGGGGTCGACCTTCTTCTGCTCCATAGAAGCGTTGACACCAGATCCTTCGGTGGACTCCCCGTCCTGCTGTTGACCAGCACCTGAGACTCGCTTAAGGTTACGCTTCTCTACACCCTGGCTGTGAATTCGCCGTCCATTGGTCACGTTTTCGACGTCGACGACTTCGAGGTCGAGATCATCCGACGTTGAGCTTCGTTTCGTCTTCTCCGAGTAGCCCGAATCATGATTTCGTCGTTTCTCTATCTGAGAGGTTTCACCTCCAGCACCTTCCGACACATCCTCGTCGAAACCGAGTAACGTATCGGTCGAGTTTTGCGGTAGGAGATTCATCATTGAGTGACCTCGATTCAGCGCCTCTTGGACGCTCTCACCGTCACGTTGGCAAATAACAACGTCTGCTTCGATGGGCAAATGAACGCTGTCCGTCGAAGGGAATTGCTGAGATGCCTTATTGAGCGACAGCTGTGAAATGGATCGCCCTGAACGACTGCCTTCAAGCGAGCCGGGACGTGCATCCTCAGGAGGATCCTGCGGCAACGAGTCTTGCCGTAGCAGCAAGTCCTGTCGGACGAGTGATTCTTGCCGATGAAGCGAAGCACTCCGCCGGCTCATCTCGTCGACCATAATCTTGTCGACCGTCGGCGTTCCTATGTACACATCGCCGGCAGCAAACGACCCCTTGCGCTTGAGGTCTTCATGGGTAATTACGGATGAAGTGTGCGATTTGTTGCTAGCCATTCTTGAGACTTGCGAGTGGCTAGAGCTTGCCTTTCTGGCAAGGTTTTCTTTGTCGATCTTCTCAAGGTCGTATTGCGACTGTTGGCTGGGCGCCGACTCCGGTCGAATCGTATCTTCGACGTTGGCTAGAGAGGATGGTCGAACCTGATTGACTTTCTGCTTACGCTTGAGGCAGCAGCACACGGTTCGTTCCGTGTAACCCAGCTGATCCTGTTGAGCTCGCTGAGCGTCACGCTTCGAGACGATGTACTCGTAGGTGGACATCTTCTTCCGCCAAAGGAATATATGAAAAGCAAGTAGGTGGGCCAGTAGAGCAGCGGCGAATAACGCGAGCACGATCGAAACGACCAGCAAAAAAAGGTAGAGTCCATAGTCGATCGTCATGTGTAACACGTAGCGCTGCTCAAAAAGGGCCGACACGAGTGTACAATTAACAGATTGAGCTGCACCAGATATTGAAAGTGGCGCTGAACTCTCTGATGACGATGAGATTACCTGAAGCGGTACCTGGGTTTGCAACGTACTCGCACCCACTATGCCACTCGGGGCGGTGCAGTTGGCGGTCGACTGGTGTACTGACGTATCTTTGAGAACAGCTAATAACTGGCAGTGCTCAATCAGGAGCTGAAGTCCAAGGCCGAGGATGAACAGCGAGGAGACGAGTGCCGAGGTAACACAGATGACGAACCATCGATAGTTCCGAACACCTACACAATTGTTCAGCCATTTGCAGTGATGGTCGAATTCGCCAATGCACTTGTTGCACGCGGAGCAGTGCTTGCTTTTAGCTCCAACCTTCGTCTCGCATATGTAGCAGTACTGATTTTCAATGACGTGCTTGTGCTTCGACCGGTCGAACGTACCCCGGCCCGCGAAGTTTTTCGCAAGAACATTGTAGTCGGCTGGGTTAATAGCTGATGAGACGAGGAGTGAGAAAACGTGTATTCCTAATGAGAGTGCCATCAGCATGGTCAACAGACAGCGCTTTGGTCCATCCTGTACATTCGGAATGAGCGCAGAGTAATAAAGTAATACGAACACGGTCAGAAGACACCAGGCAAGCACCTGAAACGGATGTAGTGGAAGAGAAAATCCATTTCGCCGGAACCACTGATTGGGGCCAGGAAAACCGGCGGGAACCAGACGGCAATCCACTACTCGGCGGCAACAGCCCTCACATGAACGAGACAGTTTGGACATTTCGTTGGTCGGTTCCCGCCAACGTTCCACGCTCGTACAGGGAGGGTGATACAGGTGTCTTATACGTACATGTAGGTAGTGATCGGTACGTGTAAATAAAGTAAACAGTCCATAAGTGCAGTACGGGCGCGTAACATTTGGAAACGCCTACGCAGGATAATGTAGTACACACTAACGAAAGGTTTGGCCCAGTTTTTATACAGAGAATTTTTCTTGCCGTTTCATTTGTTCTTGTTGCCGTTCTGATTGTAGCTGTTACTGCGCTAACAGTTACGATAAGAGCGATGGCGATTTTAAAGAGATATTCTTCAGAGCATCTGGGATGGAAGCACATGTACACCTCCCAAAAGGCCCTGAGGGCCTTTTTCTTTGTTTAAGCTTTTCTCTGCCGAGCTTAGATGATATTATCCCTTCACTACCGAACACGCTGAATACTCACAACATTCACAGGACATCTTGCTCACCGATTCCGATGGCATCGACCAACTAATTTGTACGTCGTCTACGGTACTCGGACCATGTCTTCTAGTTTTAGGATGCTCCTTTTGTCTCTCCACTGCCACTACTGCTTCTGCGAAGGATCACTACTATTATAAAGTTGTCCTCTTCAGCGTTATTTTGCTGGTCAGCCGTCTTACCAGAGGCCACAGCCTGAGCACATAGACGCGCACTGCCCATAAATGTGATGAAACGATAATGCTCACTACGAAGAGATCCGACGACCAGCGGGACACAAGCAGACCGAGAACGAAGCTGGTTGTCCTGCGAAACCTTTCCGTTAGTTGATTCCATACACGCGTACGACTAATAGACAACAGCCTACGGACGACTAGTCCGCGGACCTTACTTGGGCGACACTTAAAACGAACACAGTTGGTCCGCAGCATATACACCTTATCCCTCGAGCAATACAGCGGCAGCGCAGTTCCCGCTGTCTCAACAAAACCCGCTGCTATCATTTATTTCAGTGATACCAGTGGCGACAAACATTGCCAAGCATCAACCATTAACATCACTCAACAATCTTCCTCATCTCTTAGAGTCAGAGTACTTCGCCATTTTCCCAAGGCTGCAGCCACTCCGATAACCAGCCACAGTGGAGCAGAGCAAAACATCGTCATGGCATGCGTTCATGATGGCCCGAGAGGGGGCGAGGAGAGGGCTCGCGAGAGAGGGCGGGGCGGTCGCCGAGTAGTACGAACACTGTCGCGCCTAGCACAAAAGAAGGAGCAGGTCGGAATCAGTTACGAGCAATTCACGTCCCCCCTTGGCGCCGAACTTTAAATGAATGCCATTACGTTGGTTGGGGTAAAAAAAGATCGCAGCGTGGCCGGACTTCGTGTACCATATAGGATTGTGGTACTAAATGACGCGGTTTAGGTGCTATACCACCACGTTTGTTAAGGCAGTGGGTTAATGTGAGGAACATAAATAAGAGTAAATTAAAGTACGTTGAAATCAATACTACTGGTGTATGCGAGAAGAATTAGTGTTTTGATCTAACACTAGTTGAATGTGAACGGCGATCTGTTAGGGGCGTGGTATATAGACGGGGCCGGGCTATACAAAGCTACAGTAAAATATGAACCAAGTTGCAGACTTTCACCATATTTAACCATGGTTAAGCGGGTTGGTTACACTTAGAGATTACAGTGCGAGGCACTTATGAATCCTAAAATAGGACTAATCGCTCATTGCATGCCTTTCCCATTAAATTTTGTATTCTATGTACGTTTACGAAAAAAGTATAATAAAAAAAGGCTTAAGCGGGTAAACAAAGCTTAGCAGTTTTAAATTGGCCGAACTAAAATTATTATTATTCTGACAGGCCTTAGTGGTCAGTATTTGTAGTTTGCTAATGCTATTGGTGATAATCCGTAGCGAAGAATTTGGACGTTTTTATGAGCAAGGCACTTATGACAATTTAGGTACGTCATAAAAAAAACTAACCAAAGTGTGAAAATTGTAACAAAAATAACAGAGTCACTATGATACAGTTATTATTATAAGGTTATTTTTGGTATTTATTATGCGTGGTTTAATCCGCAATAGCTTGCACTGATTAGAGTCGTGATGGTAGTAGTAAGGCATATTGAAATAACTAAGGTTCACGATAATATTTCGACATGACAATAGATATTGCACTGGCGATAGAAACACTTCGCTATTTTAATCGTATGCAACGTTCTGTAGTACCGATTCAGGCCAAAGCGCTTTAAAAATACGAACCATTCTTCTGGAGGAAGTAGAGGTTTGCGTTGACCTTATAATCGAATTGAAAAAGACGCCCTTCGTGGTCATTTCGACTATTTCAGACTCACATGAACACTAACATCGGTCACTTAATTGGCCACATGAGGTTCGTGGATTGTTGCTCCCGAGCGGCTCTTCCCTCCTTATGAAATCAGAAAATAAAGTCAAATATTCGAAGGCTGGATGAAATCCAGTCAGTTCACAGAATTGTGAATGCTTTATTATTATCACAGAAACGCTGCGTTATGCTCATCATAGTCACTTCTGACACTCCATGCAGCATCTGTTTCTCCCCTCTGTGCATGTTTGTGCACGTTACGAGTCTGGAAGTCGGATTTTGAGAATTGGGACAAGTCCATACAACTTCCGATGCAGAACAGAAAGGTGGCAACAGGGCAAACGACTTCTGAAGTCGACGCGCCCTCGGGCTTACTGCCGCGAACTATCCGTGGATTGCTCAGTTGCGTCAAAAGGGTACAAACCGATGCTAGATCAACAGCAAAGATAAGACTGGAGAAAAAAATTAGTCGATTACACTTGTTTTGGCATGCCGATTCTTAGATGAGCATAAAATGCTATAAATTTAGATAGAAGGCTTGCTTGTTTCTTTCGGATAGCAAACGCTAGCTTTAACGCAACAGAAACAATAAAAGCAGTTCTGTAAACCACATAGTGCGCAGAGATACCTTATTTTTAGAGATGCCTTATCCTATGTATTTATTTGCTCATTGCTTTTGTGTTGTAGAGTCCGCCTTGTAAAATTTGCTTCGCCTAGTCGAAAATCCGACAAAGCCCAGCGTCTCTCCAATACAAAGATCTTGACAATCCCTAAGGAAGATAACGCCGTATCAACTCGGTAATGTACCAACTTGTATCTATAATTGATATATCAATGTATGAAACGTTTTAGGAGTGTCATCTCACCAAGGCTTATTATTCCATATCAACAGAATTTCAAAAAATTAAATGATTATAAACAAAACTTGCTACGCGCGTTCGACCCAATATCCATAGTTATTATTTACGGAGCTGCTTCCAACCTGTTCGTGTATTACTGCGTAGGTTTTCCACGTAGACCCATAACAGATCAAACAGTAGGAAATTGTTGTAAGTTCAGTTACGGACACGCGACATGTGATTCGGTAACTCTGAATTACTTTGTGACTTCTGTTACTTACATAAAAAAACGTGAACACTGAATACAATGAATTTAATTAGTGTATAACTGCACATAAAGCGAACTAAAGCAATCCAAACCTTAGAAAATAAGCTTAGCATTAAAGATCCAATTTGTTCATTATAGTTCTTTTAAGGTATCATGTATTCAAAATTTGGAGCCTATTCGTCTACACTTATATCGTTAGATTAGCAATATTGTAGTCTTGGTATGAGTGGTACGCTTGGGTCACATTCAGTCCCTATCGAAGATAATATCCTGATATTGATCAGGCATATAGGGCAACTGTCATTCAAATTCGACAACAAATACATATCATATAAATACATTAATTGCAGGTAGCTTAAGAACCACACGAAACAGATTAAAACCGTAAAATTACTTTATGTATTTTCAACTTCAAGGATACTCATTGCTTCCGATTATGAAAAAATTTGCTCTATATAGTCGAAACAGAAAGAGAAACCTACAAGTTGTTTGACTGAATAGTAGTTTGTACCTTAGTTGTAGAATATATGAAAATAATTAAGAAAGTACTTCTGCCAGAGCCAAACGTAAGTACCATACGACAACTGCGAGGAACAAAATTGGTTAACAAATCTAAATCAGGCGTCATCCTGCGTCACTTTGCTGCGCGAGAGGTCAGGATGGCCATCACAGGTTTCAGGGTTGCTTGCCTTCAGTCATACAACTGGTGTTGTGGAAATACTATATAACTATTACGGGCCTCCGTGCAGCCTCGAACCAGTCGTTCAATATATCTGCTCCAATCGTATGAACGAAATTCTAACGAAATTCATGTTGGACGTACAGCTTCATCAGTGACATGCCAACCGCGAACGTGAGCGGTCGTCAAATTCAGCTGTAAATCTAAGTATGGCCATTAGTACAGCAAAGCCATATGCACATCTTACCTACTCAGCATTCATTAAGTACCTAGTGAACACACAATTGTTGACAGTCACGCACCCCTAATCTAGCGAGACACCATGTGCGTATTTCCACTGTGCTTATAGCACCTATGAAGCTCATAAAGGTCCAGTATTATGAATCAAGTACTCCTAAACTATTTTAGTTCCCTCGTAATATTGAATAAAATTATGTTATTATAGCTTGCACCATTAAATTGTAAACTATAAATGATCCCAAATCATGCAATAAGGTTTTCAACCACCCAGTCCGTGCTTTACGTAGTGTTCAAAATGACGAATCAAGAACTTTCTTTGTTTTCGTCAGATATTAAGTGCATGGTTTCTTAAGGACTATACCACATCAGCAACAGACGGATGGCGTCACCTGACTCGTAAGAATTAATTGTTTTATAGGGTGAGCCTTCGTGTTTACACTTTCGGAATTTCATTTTACGCTATACAGCTGAGACTAATGTCTGTGTTTAGTTAAACACTTGTCATTTCCGAAGACTGTCAGTTACTAGTGAAGAGATGGTGCTTTTATCTACCAAACGTACAGCGTTGTTCAATTAAGGTAGATTATCTACTCTGAATAATTTTGCTCTAGCGTCCTCTTTTTCGAATTTGTGGAGTTGTTTCTCCACAAATTCGTGGGCAACATATTGGATTTATTTTTAGTGTAATTTTTTGCTTCAAATTAGCTTGTTTCAATTTATAGTACAATAGAGCATTCAAAGGATAGCGTATTTTACGTAAAAGATCAGAAACTATCATTATTCCCATTGGCTTTATCAGTCCTTGCGTCAAAATATCATTCAGAACGGAGCTTATAAATCACACGATGAATATACAAACAGCAGAATGATACTGAATTCAACTTACTAATAAAGGGTCAATATAGTTAGCGTTTTTTACACTTTAAAATATTAACTAGTGATACGTCAAATCGGAGCTCATTTCATTTGAAAGAGCTGCTACTAGAAACAAATCCTATATTCGTTGCTTCCGAAACGCCCTTGTGTTGCAGGTTTAGAGCTTTCCAATTAGCTTGCTGACGATTCATAGCAAAGATGGCCTTCATCAAAGATGTTTAACGGAAGGGCGGGGTCATAGATGTGATTGTTTAGTATGACCAATTTTGTCCACTCACTAATTTGTAACTCTCTTGACAATTATCTAGTTACGGCTTTGAGCAAATAACACAGCTCGGACTTTGCCCCTTAAAACACTCTTGTTAATGAATTGTTAGACCAAGACCGCACACAGGACGTGAGTAGTGTTGGATTTTACTAGATTTGATTCATACTTTGAAATTATCGGTTCTTCCCCAAAAATTACTTATGCAATACACTCTGTACTTGTAAGTAGTTCCTTTGAAATTCTAAATATTGAAGCCCTACATACTAAACTAAATCTTTAACCAAGTAGTAAATAGCAAGCAGCGCGTTGACACGTGATTGCATTCGGAAAGGCAGCAATTAATCTTCAAAAAAATAAAAAATACAGTCAGACTAGTAAGAAGTAATATATGTCTTATCACAAATGAGATAGTTTATTAGGGCCTTGGCATAAAAGCACGGTATCAAAGCACGGCCTTAAGGAATATCTGAACCTGGGGTGCTCAGAGCTGGTCGAACAGTAACAATGATATTGACATATAAGTTAGTTTAAAAATACAAAATAGAAGGTATCCGTGTGAAATACCCACTGGCACCGACAACGCTTTGAAGCGAACATTGGCACTATCAAAATTTCACCATACGGCCATAAATACGAGGAAGGGTAGTTTAAAAATCTCGTGAGTTGAAGGTGCTTGCTGCAGAGTGACAATATAAGGGCGGACAAAGATCAGGGCGGACACTGTAGAAGACACTAATGAAAGATATGCCGTAGCATGCCGCCTATGTCAGCATCCTTGAAATTGCGTGGTCTGTATCACTGGTATCGCTGGACACTAACCGAATGTAACAGCTGTTTGCGTAGCAACCTAATTATATTTTAAGCCAAGAATCTTCTTAACAACCTTAATTAGCATTTGTCGAACATTATTAGGAGAAATGTTAGACGGGCTATCTTTTACCCCATTGTGTGGATTGGACCCACGTTTTAGCCTATGGGAATTAAAAATGAGTAGTCTTAGTAAGTGTCATTCCTGACGTCCGTAGATAGGTGTGGTATAATAGCTTGATAGTATATGAATTAATTCTATTTGAACCCCTCTTCAACTTTTTTCCACACTGTTTGTGCAAGCGCTACAGGAAGTTAGCCATTCAAACGAACACCACGACTGAATGAATAAGTAACGACACAACCGATTATCTTGCAGAGCATTGTTATGCACATATCAACGTGGTCACTTCGGGAAATAATCAGGCAGTTTTTGTTCCGTTATATATATGTATATATATAATGAATTTCCTTTTAATCGATTCGTACTATCACAAACGCGTTTTATTCAACAAAGGCACACTCAATGCTTTTTTTGCTGCTACGCTGCTAAGCCCTGGCCAATATGCAGCTAATGGCCTTCTACGTTTCTGATATATGCGCACAAGAACACAAGCCATCAGCCTGTTTTTTCCGATCCTTATCGAGTCCAGTCGTCGTTCATACGTTCGGGAATCGCAGCAGCGCCGTCTGGGCTAGGTGGCGCCACCATCCGTCTCATTTGTGCGGTAATCTGTAGTATTTTTTTTACGACAAAAAATACAGACGAGCCACAACGTGCGCCTTTCGCTGCCGAAACTGCCAAGAAATCGGCTGGTGAAACATTTTGCCGCTTGTTCAGTGCATGCTATTCATTATTTCGCCATGGACCAAACGCAATTCTACTCTGGTAAGTTGATGAACATACAAACGTGTTAGATCAATCGTATACTACTGCGTGAATGGGGCATAGTGGCTCGATTTATTCGCTAAGTAACATTTCCGCAAGGTTACCGGCAAGAGGGCCAATCGTCTGTAAATGGCTTGAGCTAAATGCTAAGTCATAGTGTGGGGGTCTTAAACGCAAGGGGTTGATAATTGTTGGCTAAATGAGAGTAAATTTAATGTGGATAAACGATCATGATAGACTAAATGCCGGAAACTTCGTTTCACCTAGTGAGCCATGTGTGTTAGTAAGCAGTGACTAACATGTACTATGTATATTGTGAAATGCACAAACTTAATCGAATCATGTACGTGCAAGATTGAATTTCGAACGCCCCCTGGATGCCAATTTGCCCCTTCGCATCCGCAAACACTAATTTTAGTGAAATATTTTTGTGAGCTAGCTGTGTAC
The DNA here is from genome assembly GCA_002081605.1 of Tropilaelaps mercedesae. NCBI lineage: Eukaryota > Metazoa > Arthropoda > Arachnida > Mesostigmata > Laelapidae > Tropilaelaps > Tropilaelaps mercedesae. The sequence goes on along the minus strand of MNPL01016528.1, from coordinate 13,246 downwards.
ACCGAGTGATCCGAAGCTAGTATGTATTGGCCCAAAATGCGCGGCGAATCATTAGACGTCTTGACTTCGAGGAAAGATGCCCTTAGATATAATATTCAGTCATGATTCAAAATCGTGCGGGTTTGCAAGTGATGAAGTTGAGGTATGTAGAGTGACTAGTCCTCGTTTCTATGAAACGATAAAACGAGAAAAAGAAATTTTATCACATAATTTCTTTTCATTTGATTTTAGTGCGTCCTGCATGTCGATTGAGTTATGTAATGACATCGTTGATGTACAATGCTGCAAACCTTTTGACTGGTATAATTGATAAAGGTACAAAAGCGCGCTTATTTTTCAACAAGTGTGTCGTATTTGCCCCCAGTACTGTATGGTGGAATGGAAGTTTGACTGTAGTCATGAGTTAACAGATCGACCGCTGGATTTAAGGGTATTGCACAGGCTCATGGTATCATCAAACAAGATTGAGCTACATACTTTCTTTATCAACTTAAGTCATAGCATTCTATTTTCGATTTCACTTTTTTGCTTACGTTTTTATCACCCGCTTGTCTCCTTCACTATACACAAGTACATAAATATGCATCTCGAGGGTGTTTTATATCAATTGCCACGTAAACGATTTACTCTAATTAAGCTTAGCTCAGGCTGTGTGCAGCTTGGTCAGCTTGACTTTTTCTATGATTGTCTTCCTACCTATAGTATCTACTGCAATATTGAGTCTAACCCAACAACTATCAGAAGAGGAGTTTGAAAATACGTTACTCGGTTGTATTATGACGTCTTAATGTGAACTTAATTATCGCCTTTTGCCTTCGTAAGCTTCTTTCGCATCAAACCTGGAGAATTTGGAGAATTAGTAACGGTGGCAGCAATAAATTGTTTTTTTTTTGATAACTCGCGGAGCTTTCATCGATAACCGCAGGATAAAACAATTTGTCTGGTGCATTCGAAAACTTTGGGAAAAAATGTCAAAAATAAAGCACGCGTACATAAAATATAGCAAATGGATTGTTTTGTCATGACGAGGTCGAAGATGCCATCATTGACATTTTAGCTCCTAATTCACACACCACTAATCATGTGAATTGCTGAGTTTACATC
>MNPL01016528.1:0-11586 GCA_002081605.1 Tropilaelaps mercedesae | reverse complement strand
TATATATATATATATATATATATATATATATATATATCAGTCTGTCATACGTAACGAACTATGTATTTACTTGTATAAATTTACCTGTTTATAGAAACTCCAATTTCTTTGCACAAGTATATCTAGCCTAAACTGAGTCCAATTATATACCTCTTGACAGTGATCTCTCCTGAGGACGAACATGAAGAGATGGCTAACGAGTATGGCGGGGACGAAGGCACTGTATCCAAGGAAAGTGAAAAACAGCAGCATAGACCGCCGGAAGAACTGCACAAGACGGGCGAAAAAGATTACGTTTATGCAGCCAAGGAAAATGTACACCCGGATGGTATTAAAAGGAGCAACCAACCGCCTTCTGCTAGCACATCTGTCAAAGTGAAATTCGACGATAACCCCATCGTTACCATGATTAACCTGGAGAACCGGGATGATGTCCTAGCGGATTTGAAAAATGGTCCTACAAAAGAACTTACGGATGTAGCGACAGTGCCTCAACAGTTAAAAAGTACTGTCGATCGTTTCAAGCAGCATTTCGGCGCATCAGGTAAGACATTTGTTTTGTTTGTGGAATTTTGCTTAAAATATCTGCCTTCTTCGAGAAATAACGCGCACTACAAATATTATAACTTGTACTATAGCATGTTTTGTAGCCGTCATTAACATTAAACACGTAAAAAATAATTATATCCTTTGCTGGCAAATGCAGACTTGGAAGCTGCGATTTCGCTGGAATAACGAAGGGCGCAAATAGCTACCCCGCGCATATAACGCAAACGAAATTTGATAGGCTTCTTTCTAGTGTAAATATTTTCAAACCCACGTGAAGTCTGAGATCAAACTATATGGTGATTAAGCTGAGACACCAGCAAATAACGTTCCATGCGATATTTTATTTCGCTATAGTTGACCTTGCTATTCATGATATCTACGTATTACCAAAAACAAGAAGTCCGATTTTAATTGGCTCGAACTAATTAGTGTTGCTGAAGTGAAAATTAGTTCAAAGATATCGATATGCATGTCACAACTTCCAAATCGTGGGAACTAAAAATAATTATCTATCCTGTTTGGTACGCTAATTTTATGTTAATTTGCCCAAATAAGTATATAGTGAATATTGATTGTGTGGTAAAAACATGCCCGAACTTGGCTGAGTCATACATACTACTAATGTGGCATCGAGTGGCATTGATGCTGTTTGTATGGTTCATTATAGGAGCTCCGTCGCCTATTAAACCGCTTCCGGCAGTATTCCCTGTGAGTACAGCTGACCTGAAAATCAACGGCACTTGTATGTACCCTTCATTCTTGTTTTCATTTAATTTTCTATTTTACATGGTTCAATAAGAACTTTCCCCTATTCTTCCATCAGAATCATTGCTTCGGCAATTCGAATACAATTTGAAATCATTGAAAGATGAAGTACGCTCATTTTGTCATCCTATTTTACCCGCCAAGAGGCACAGAACAGGTGCACGCTAAACAAGTTAATCTGCAATCACGTATTTTAGCAGATGTGGCCAGCTGCTGTGTATATATTGGTCTATTACCCTATATTTAATTGTCAAAGCCTGGGAATTGTAATGTGGGGAATTGAAACAAAGTGAATCGACTACAAAAAAAATGTGTAGAGATAAAAACTTCGTATCCTTTGTTGACATTTAATTTCATACCCTGGCTTTCGGTTGTCTCTATGCTATTTTATTCATCCAAATTTGGCATACACCAGTTGTTGTGGCGGACCGTGTCGACGGCGCTTCGAAGTGCATTCAGCCAGATGGATCGGAGATTTCGTTTGACCAGCCGGTAGGGCTTGATATCAGTGAAGGCCAACCGGGTAAGTGATAAAGGATTGCTTACAAAAGTGATTACCACTATGCCGGTCAAAAATTCGTGTAGTCAGTGCTTATATATAGTAATCATGCTTGAGTCAAATTTTATAAAGTGACTAGAAAGCGACCTCATGGCCCTATATTAGAAGGATTCATGGCATTAGTACTACTTTCCATTAACAGTCTAAAAATATCTAGTGTAGAAACAGACGGTCTCGATTAATATGTCTTCGTTCTCGCGGTAATATGAGAGATTGAGGGAGGCTCATTGAGTTCTGCTGATACTAGCAGACAATTCATATGTCAACTTCGAAATTGGTATTGTACGGTTTACTTAAGTTGAACAGTTGAGTGGACAAAACGGTTCGTTATTGCTGTAATTCCACTGTGTTATAAAATGGACAGACGTTTTTATCAAGTCGCTTATTCCAGCTGCCCTTGTTTACACCTCAATTAGTAAATTACCAACGAGGCGTATTTGATTTTCACAGCACTCGACGATACAGCAGAAGGATTGTTCTCAGAATATTACGTGATTGAGGTACAGAAATAGTGATTGGTAGACTTGAGTGAAAGTAAATAATAAGAACAAGGGAGAGCAACAGTCTCAATCGAATAGGCAGAGCATTCCCTGTGCGAGAGCTGATTTGCACTTTTTTTTTACTGCTTCCTGACCGACGCGTTCCAAAAGCGTGGATGGTTCCGAGCATCTATCGGAAAGATAGTCTAGAAATCCAGTACACCTGTTTCTGATGACGCTCAAGAAAGAAAATATTTTGAACGTTGTGTGGTTAAGACAGTTGATTGCTGTCGCAACAATAAAACACCAGAGGCTGCGTTGCCATTTTATTTGGATTTTTGTTATTAATTACAAATCATAGCGCGATCTGGATTAATTGTCCCTTACGAACGCCAAAATAATGCATCTATAAGCGTTTTTAGCTGAAGTATGATATAGCGCTCAAACGATTAAGAAATGAGGATGTGGTTTCTATGGGGCGATGCGGGCTAAGATAAGGTTCAGGTATTTTCTAAAATAAAAATATTTTCATGGGATATGGGAATTATTAGTTTTCCTGTGTGTACCATTATCTTTTCTTCTTTTCCTTACATTTTTGATGTTGCTGCGAATTTTAGCAGCAAAATAATATACCAGATTTATTTTTCAGTATTTTCTTTAGTTTTTCGTTACAACGTTGTATTGTTTCTTCTGTCACTAATTTAAAAACTTTTAGTAAGGCTTGAAAACAAAAACAATAAACTGGGTATTGATCGCTTTTGTTTATTTTCTGTCATGATCTCCCCTTTAGACAGTATAAACCGTATATTCATCGCGCGGCTTATAAAATATTTTGTGCATAGCCAAACCTGCTGGCCGAGTTGATTAAGTTTACTTATTTATTTCTCTCTCTCTATTCTTAATTGTCGTAGTTGTTAGTTCTTAATTGTCGTAGACGGTTAGGATCTCGATGTCAGTGCGGAGACCGCGTGACACTTTCAAAGTGTATTATAGATGTTTCTGCGCAAAGTAATGAAATCAGCTGTAGTGTCTGTGCTTATTGAACTTCATTTTTTCGTTCAGCGAATTTCCTTTTCTAAAGCGTTGACCCGTATAACATTGTCATATTAGTTTTATAATGCGCCACGCCTTTACATTGAGGTAGGTTTTCCAATATTTATGAAGTTGCGCTTCAAATAATTGAAGACGAGTTAAATATGTTAGCTATCTGGAGGTTCAATTTATTGATATAGAAGCGCCTTATTGCGTTATAATTCGGCATTAATAATTAGTTTAGTTTTTAATTGTATTCTTGAGATTTCTGATTCAATAATAAGCTGTCAAGGACCGTCTCTCTCGCAGAGGTAGAAGATCCAACCTGGACTGATACGGCAGTTTTTAATTCTCAAATATCATTATAGTGAACAAATACTTCTCAAATATCATTATAGCGAACAAATACTTCTCAAATATCATTATAGTGAACAAATACAAAACTTTTAAAACGAGCGACTACAAGGCTATATTTACGTTTCAGATGTTTACGACTGTATATGACATCCTTAACCCAATGGCCCAACGTTCCGTACAATTATCTTTAAGCAAATTTAATCTCTGCTGATTTTACTGTTTCACGTCAATTACGATTGTTTCCAGCCGATGAGATGCCTTCAGAAGTTACTGAGGACCTAGGAAGGATTCATATGCAGCAAGCAGAGAAGTCTGCAGAAGATGATCAAAACGATGTTGCTAAAATATCCTGCGACACAAAGAATATAGCAAACAGGATTCTGTCGCGAAAACATAGCCAAACTGAGACTTCCGCAGTAAGTTTTGTGCTGTATTTGTTAGATTTCGGTAAAGGCTCGTAAGTTTGCATGCATTAATGGCAGTTCAAAAATAAGCCTGTCGGTCAAATTAAACCACCACTTTTCTCAAAAAGATTATTTGTTCTCTATCCTCGTCTAAAGCGTAAAACTTCAAGCTTCAAAACTTGAAGAGATGGTGGAGAGAATATATATTATTTTAAGAAAAGTTAGAAAGAATAAAGCTAGGGTAGGTATGCAATAAATAAAACATAGCCAGAGGAGAGTTTACCGTAGAGGACGTTGATAGCTTGAGATTGACGGGAGACGATATATATATGCTTTTTAACTCACTCGTTGTGACTGCATATGTTGACAGGCCTTTAAATTGCTACACGCGAAGTTTCCGCACAAAAACGCGCCGAACTCACCCGAGTTTAGAGGAGATTCACCACCGCAGATCAATTTTGGACATGAGGACGTTTTTCGGGCACGCTTGTCTTCTAAGGATGCCTGCGTTCAAAACCTGCAATCTTTTGAAGAGGAGATGGTACGGATTACTCACTATTACGAAACAACACGATGATCCGAGAGTCACCTGTTTAGACACGGATATTTAAATGCTTAAGTGTGTGTTTGCTTAATTTTCCAATGGCTTGAATTAATGTGAAACACTTCCGAGCTTAACACAGGGAGGGTCTTTTAAGAGCTTAGTTAGTACTCACCCAGCTGACGCTGCGTACATAGCAGTATTATACACTGCTGCGTACATAGCAGTACCATACACTGCTGCGTACATAGCAGTGTTATACACCGCTGCGTACACTTTATCGTACTTAATTTCGTCTAAAGTCTTTAGCTATTTTCCATATTTTCAGAGTGTCCAGGAGTTTTCCGCGAATTTTGAGACGGTAAATGGTAAGGAAGGGGGGCATGTTTCCGACTTTACAAGAGGCTTACAATCCGCTAGCGGAACGGTGGAAGGCGCGTATAAACCGGTATCAGCAAAGGACCCCATCGCAGAAATGCCGGAAGAAGCGAACGAAAAGGAAATCGAGTTCAAAGGTCCTTTCACTGATCTGAATAGAACTGCAACGGACTATTTCAACAAAACTCTCGACATGACGTTGCGCACGTCCGGCGCGGCCGCCTGCGGGCTAGGACTGCTATTGGCATTCGATGAGATGCTTGATCCTGCTGTCAGCCCATTGCTACCTTATGGTCTAAGGCGGAGAGGCGCCAATGTCATCATCTTTTTGGTGTCTGTTCTGCTCGCTATGCTCATTTGGTTTTTCTTGTTATAATATGGATATCACTTTCAATAAAGTGATGGTCATGTCAATATGGGCCCAACGAGAGACGGTTAGGGCAAGAGCGCGAGGGGGAGAAAGAACTGAGATGATAGTCTGAATAGGAATAATACGTTACCGATGCGTGATGGGTGCATGAATATATATTTACTTTCCATGTTTATTTTCTTCGAGAGTAGCTAATGGTCAATCTCTCTCCATCTGAGTGACCTGTGCGATTAAACGATGTCGCGTCATTTTCGAGGTGGATCTTTCTATTTCAGCCTTCCAAAATTTACTAGGATACAAATGCTGATCGACCATTGTGCGGTTTCATGCCAGTGTCTTCTCGGTGGTTATTATCCCATGATAATTAACGTACAACTGTGTGCTAAGAGTTGTAGCATTAATCGAATCGATTGTAAAAAGCAGTATCAATTGAGGAACTAGTATTAGCGACTATCAGAACATAATCAATATGAGAAGACAATGCAGACCCGTTCGGGATAACGATTCCCTTAGTAGATTATAACATACCATAACTATGACAATAGTTGGCCGCTGCTAACTTTAACCCACCGTTTGTTTAGTGAACAATGAATGTGAAATGATTTTACAAAACTTCATCCATCCTTCAAAACTGGTGTCTTAAGTGCATTACCTCAGCTAATACATACTTCTATCAGACCAATCTTCAGTAAGAAGGACAATACAATTTTTAGTTTTCCGTAACAGTTAACGATTGTTTATTATGCGTATATGCTCGCGGAAGAGCCGCGAGATTTGCTTGAAGAAGCTAAAATTTTTGGCGTAAGCGCTGTTAAACGGCCACGCCTTAAATCGGTCTGAAGCTCTGTAGTTCTAGATTGGCTCGATCTGCTCGAACCAATTGCAATATTTCGTGGGCTGGCAGGTCATGTATGATGTCTTCCGGCAAAGCACTATGCCATTTCAACAACTCGTACAATATGAAGTTTACAATGTCAGCCTCGAACCCATGATCTATATTTTACCATGTAGATCGAACCCATGATCTACATTTTACCATGTAAAATACGCTAAGGTTCCAACAGAACCTTACAGTCTTTAGGGTAATTTGGGAAGCGTAGTGCAACCATCAAACTTCCGTATGCGTAACCGACAACATTGTTCCTGCACAAGACAGTGTCAGATATTTTGATAATTATATTTAATCAGACGGTGTTGATTAAATAGGTATTTGAGCACGCTTCATGCTCTACAATGCCTATAGAATTGTATAGTTACCAAGTAACGATCGATTGACTCAACTTAAAATGGGTTCATTCCAGTGGCCTTGATATTAAGGCCACTGGATTTTGCTGGAATTTGCTTTAAAGTCAAAGGGCAGACGTGTATCAATAATATTTTATTTATAGCTGTTATAAACCTAAACACATATCACAAAAACATTTCAAAGAATAGTTTAACCATGTTAGTTTGATCGAGTTGATGCATGCATTACCTTAGATCGGCGAGTTGTTGCTCCTACAGTTCATGTTCGGGTAGCTCATCCTTGCCTTTCACTAAAAGGTCAAACAAGGCCAGATATCTCAAAATGGCAAGGCTCTGGGTAAGTTTAAATTTCGAGCCCTCTGGTCAAATCTCGATGTAGTAGCAGGTTGGGTAACTCCATGGCTGTTTCGCCGTCACCTCCAACGATCTATCGCAAGCAAGCTTTGTCCGCTGGCCATTTTCCTCTGATCTTCATCCATGCAATCAAAGAACAAAAGGATCGTAGCTAAAGTCTCTGAATCATCCTTTCATGTGCTTCAATCTATATTCGCAAACCATTTTTGATACTCCACAACGGATTACACTGACAGCACAGAGATACATTACAGAAATAGCACTGAAGATTTGGTCTATGAGGTTGTGTTTTGTAACGTTTGTTTACATTAGTTTCCGAGTGGAGCGTACTAAATAATGCCGCTTCAGTAAAATGTCACTATTTAATTCAATAGGTTATTTAAATCTTTTCGTCATCAATGAAAACCTACCAAAAACACTTGTGGAAGGCATATGCAGATCGAAAGGAAGGTACCATTAAGCATTTCTCGAACCGGAATACACAACTGACCCTTTGGATATCATTGAGCTCAGAAATGTCGAACGAATAACGTTATTCCTTGAACTTGAGCTGGAGCTCAAGCTAACCTGCATATTCTAGTAGGTACCGAATGGGTTCTCCGAGGCCTCGTGTATCCAAATAGGCATAAAATACACCGAAAATTCAATAGTCATGCTGAAGTTCTAAATTACTGAAAGCCCTCTGTCGCTTGGTTGTTCGAGATTTCGAAAAGTATGGCATATTCCTACTTTTCTACGATCCTAAACTCTTGTGGGGCCTATTAAAGAAATTGTTTACCAGAAATTCTGAGACACTGAGCCATACCGAAACTAAGTTTTTTAGAAAAAAGATTCTAGAGAAATTCTTTGCGCTCTCCGGATTGTCTCCATTTCTGGAAACAACTCAACCCACCTAAGTGAGGGTTGACCCAAAATTGATAACCACTGTTATAAAGTTTGTGCATAGACAATTAATACTGCCGATTCCCGGAAAAATTAGTATAGCAACGTCTATAATCAGGGTGGATTAAAAATATTAAAATTATTGACCATGATTGATTTGTATTAATAGTAATCATAATATAATAATAGATGTACAAGTTAAGGAAGGTCGTGCAAGGGACGTACATTGGCACGTGGAAACGGTATACGTTGTAGAATAGTCTGCAGCCGCTATAAATGCAACTTTCAGCGTACTCGTGATAAGTCTCCGTAACGCAGATTCTATAATGAGAATCAAGAATTGCATATCGCAGAATTAAGTTTCGGGTTGTGCTGGTAGGAGGCTGTCTATGCGTAGGTACTTTTGTGCGCATCTGCTACTGTACGCTGCTGCTCTCGGCGGTGTTTCTGACGCGCCGCTGCAACGGCTTTTAGTTTTAACGAAGTCTTATATAAATAGAGAGACTCCTCATACCAACAAACCTAATTCGTTGAGATTGCTTTTATATACTCTTATCACACATCATAGAAAGGCTGTCTTTGTGCGATAGAGATGCTGTAAATGTAATTTTTGAGATGCCGCCATTGCATTTGAACCCCGTGACTGTGAAATCGATTTTAAATCAGATAACGCAACTATAGTAGAGAAAAGAAGTTTAAGGAGCGAGTACTGCATGGGACACAATTTCTGGAATAGTTCCTCCATTAGTTTCACATGTGTCGAGCAAACTTGGTATTTTCGCTAAACCATGCGGTAAGACAATTACACGAGTTAGGAGCATCAAATGACATCAAGTGATATATTAAGCTACCTTACGCGTCCTACCGTACCAGTACTGTAGAATAATCGTGTTTATCATTTGAAATTGGTTAACAACCAACCTCCAATCCTTATAATCTATCATAAATTCGCCTGCAACTTACTCGAGGCTCAAAGGATTATTAGTCAATCTTGTTTCGAATCGATTTGCATGCTAGGCATAGCCTGCGATTTAAACTGACTAATATCGTTCTGACCGTCATAGCATCTAAGTAAAATTTTTATACATATAGCAATAACCTTTTAGCAGGCGAGTGTTATTTTCGATTAAGCTAGCACCTGTGATTTCGTAGATAGAATAGAAAAATGACTTAAAACAAGCGAAGACACCGAAAAATACAATTGCGGTCCAATTAATGCAATATAGGTGTGACTTCAACAAGAAACGCACGTAGATTCTACTCCTCACCTAGCTTGACTGCGGTCGTGCTACGGGTGTCGAGTGTTTGGCTCTAAAGCGATTCGTTCAGTGGAAACACATGCGGCCCGCCTTGTGATGATGCTTAGCGACTGACCGATGAATACAGTCCCAAAAGATAGTAGTGATCCGCTCCCAGTTGCGCATTCCGGCGACCTCACGGGTACCGGCTCCATCTTGATAGACTTAATGTCTATCTGACTGACATTATTTTCATTGATTGTGTGCGGTCCGTGTACCCCAGTAGAATAATGGTAGATTTGTCCGTTAGTCTATTCATGGTTTGGAAACGTAAGTTGGATGCAATGGCCTTTTCTGTATAGGAAAATAAATAGCGTCATTGCTGTTTCTATACCCATTTCAATAGATACAGTATTTTTGTGATTGAACATCTAAAATATAGCGATTTTGAGGCTGTAGATTTAATCGCATCCGTTCTTTACGAAGTCTTGTTTGCTTGGCATCTATTTGTTGTACTGTTATATAGGAGTCGGTACGTGCGCACCGCTGGGGCAATGTGACAATATTTTTACGTATAGAGAAAGCAATTTATCTAGCCTTCGATGATCATTTAAAAAGTAAACCTGTTTTTTTTCATTTAGCGCCTCCGACATCGCCGATCTGGCATATATCGTCTTCAGGTTGAAATCTTTCGGTACGGTTATTCGTTGGGTTGAGATCTTGAAAGCAGGTTCGCTCAATCTGTCCGCTGGGATAGATGACTAGTCGGAACGGCAGATCGCGCTGGATGTCTATTAGGACCGACAGCACAAGGCCCTAAGTCTGGGTCGCACCGACGGACTGCATCCACCCTGTAACAGAGCTCGCCAACGATATTACTAGACCGTCGCCAGCCAGATGACAGGCAGTAGGATAGGCTCACGGTCACCTTGTTCACGTGTTTCTTCACCTCCGCTTTCTAAGGTCCAGTAATGGCGTGCACCCGTTACACACTGCCCAACGCGACCTAGATTCCTCAGTACGACGAAAGATATAGGTTTTTCCAGCTAGGTTAGGAAAGCTATTACCTGAAGGCAGCTAGGAAGAAAGATTTTGCAGCCTCTGAAAAACTCTCAGCCGTTTGGCGTTGAGGCCGATAGAAACGGTGAATGTAATCTATGAGTTATTCGGGTAAAAGTAGAGAATGAATACTGTAGAGAATGTATCTGACATGGCTCTAGATACATAAAAAAAGCTTAAGACTTGGCCAACTTCGTTGTAAGTCAGCGTACTGAGCAATTAATTATTCTCCATATTGATCTATTTGCATCAATATTTGTGGCATTATATATTAAATATTTTAAGGTATAATTAAATATGTAAAGTCTATAGGCTGTAGGCATACTTGGCAGCATTTTTCTCCCCTGCAAATAAAAAAATTATGTACGACGTATATTCGAACTCCAAATAATTCGAGTCCACAGTTTTGAAACCTGCAAACAACCTGCATAATACTAATTCGTGGTATCCCTAGTAATAAACTTTAAGAAAAATAATTAATAAAGAAAAATAAGTAACTCGAAACTGAATTTCGAGCCTCTATTCATAAATTAGTCTGGCATAACACATTGAACATATATGGTATGTATATAACAGTACTCCTAGACAGAGCTATGGCTAGCATTTTTTTGTTGCGAGATCCTAGCAATACGCTTACTGCCTGGAGTAGAGTAGTTGTTTATATGATCTCCCACCGAAATTGCAATCGCCCTATTTGTTTCATTCACGTGTTGCTGTTGGTTGGACGTCATTTGTCAAGTGCGCGTGTCATCCAGCAAACGGGTAATCGCGTTTCATTAAAAAAGTCTTTAGTGTTTCTCTAAAGGAGTTTCTAATGTCTAGCATTTGTGAAGCGTAAATATGCAAAAAATAGCATGCATTAAGTTGTGCTAGGACAACGTACTACCTAAATAGGGAAGTCATCTTAATCTGATTGTGATCTGCCACGTGAAGTATGCAGGTTTTCTGTTAATTAGACACTTAGATAATAGTACCTGCTTCAGATATATGTATTCACTGCCGTGCCAAGTGTTTCGTGTGAAGGACTACTTTCGGACCAATTTTATTTGGCTCGGTTGTATAAATTTTGTACTTTAAACGAACGTTTTTAACATACCAAATTTATTATAAAGGAATGTGATATGTCTGTTTAAAAGGTTTGCACGTTCCTGAACTGAGTCTTCATAAACTAAGTCATTCATAGGTAATTCCCAGATCTTGTTGAGTACGCCCTAAAAGCGATAAAGTAAAAAATTCGATAAAATTGGGACAAAGCGATGGACTCAATAAAGTGGTGAGGCAATCGATCAAACCTTATCATGCACTTCAGTGAACTTTGTAGCAACGAAACGGAAGAAACTATATATATATATATATATATATATATATATATAT
>MNPL01016514.1:419-14232 GCA_002081605.1 Tropilaelaps mercedesae | reverse complement strand
TATATATATATATATATATATATATATATATATAGCTGAGGCCAGAACAATGTACCCGAACGTTATAACTAATGATGGCTATTATAGGAACCTGTCTAGATAGTTTACTCCATTTTGTAAAAGACCTCACGGAGTTACTAAACTTTTCGGCGGCATTTGCTCTTCATTGCTTTTTTACCTTCGCCGTTGCTGCCCAAATTTAGTGGTTTAAAAAATAAATGCGCCCACCCATGTGAGCTATCCAGGTATCGGTTCGATTTCGTCGAGCCTCGAGCCGTTGGTGAGGGTGGAACCGAAGCTTTCAATAAGCAACCAAACATTCGTTTTTTTCCTCGCTACACACGGCCCGGCAAAACGTTTCTTCTACGAAAAACACTTTACCTTTACAGACGGTACTCTATTCTTAGTTCCCACCTGAAGCGAACGATTGAGTCCTTGACGACGTTCATGGAACGTGGCGAAGGTCGCAGAACCAGGGGACTGAATAACCCGGTATCCTTTGGCAAAACCCTTGAACGCTGTGGCGGCACTTCGAGATATGTATATTTAGTATTTGCTGCGGGTATCAAACACTTAAGTGCGACGCTAGAATAGGCACCAGATCGGAAAAACGAGGCCGACATATTGGGAAATGCCGACCAAAACAAGGCTTATGGCAGGAACAGACGCTCGATTGGATGTGCGACGTACAATCTTGTAGTATTCCGTCATTCGACATTGCTGTGATAGTGAACATTACACCACTGCTATCCTCCCGGCTCTTGTTATAGACATAACGTGGTTGTTTTAGCCGTTTTGGCGACTTCTGTGTGGGTAAACCGACAAATTTGATGCGAGGCGTTACTCCGCGACTCGCTCGCGATGACAGATTTTGAACGCGGTTTCGATATCTAGACGATGTGCTGAAAGCAATATAAAAATCATATTCGCAAATAGGGCGCGGTATCAACATAACATGTACACTCGTCTGTACTTCTCTAGCGGTTACGGGCAGGGAGAACCCACGGAAGTTAGTCTAATCAGAAACATAATAGTTGTATTATTTCACTAGTAAGCATCATCCTTATAATCCAGCTTGTCTTAATTTCCGAACGCTCGTTCGGTCGCGATGCCGTAGGCCCATCCGTAATTACCTGAGCCGCTAAAAGCACACTCACCGTTCCGCGTGTGTGTGTACATGAGCGCGTGTGTGCGTAAGTGTGTGTGTATGTGTGTGACACAATCCGGCAGACAGCGAGCTGGCTGGAAATGAGCCAAGGATCCGATCCGATTCGATTGGACGCTATAATCCAAATCAGAGCAGCTAAAGCGTCCACCGTACGATGTGCATCAGTGGACAAAATGGAAATGATAGACGATAAACAGGAGCTAAACAAGCTCTCCGCTCGGTTGCTGCCACTAAAGTACAACTGGCATGCCAGCTATTCGCCAGCTTCGGCCATCGACGTTCAGAATCACGTCGATTCTCCGCATGATGCAACGACGTAAGGGGTCATTGGGTGCGCGAGCCCAATATCCGCCGCTGGCAGCGTCGATCTGCTGGAGCGTCACAGCGAAGAAGTGCTGGAATAAAGGCGAATCAACGACGAGCCCTAGGGGGATGCGGCGCTATTCCAGACGATTCACTGGCTTCAATGTAGTTGCTGCTGCTGTCTGTGACATTAGCGTGGGCTGCGCAGGCCAACCGTAGCGAAGTCGTAATAGTCGCTAGCAGCTTTCTTCGGCAATGCCCTATGCTTCTGACATCGTGCAGAAACGGGCAGAAGTCAGAAAAGGTAAATGGACAAATTTATTCGTTCGTTCATTCCTTCATTCGCTCTATGGTTCACTCTATAGATGCATTCACACCGGGGTATAATAATAGTATTAATAATAAATATTAATGTTAATAGTATGTGTGTGTGTGCTTGCATGTGATGACAACTTGCCCTACATAAATACCTTGGCTAAAGGAACGCGGGTCGCTGACATGCATTTCCTAACGCGTGACGAAATGAAAACCACATATAACAACAATAAAAAAATGGCTCATGATTAAAATGAACATAATATAAAAAAAATATTTAATCTTCGTGCTGTCAATAGGCCCATGCGCAGCCTGGAAAATTCTGATATTCTGCGAGCTGCCGACTTTAACGTGCAGAGGGTTCTCATTTCCCTAATTATGAATGCCCCAGTAGAAATTCAGGTGAAGATCAACGGGCAAAACAACCTTTGTTGCTTTATTCGAAAGGGACTACGAAAAATAACTTGTTAAGGTAACTGTAAGTCCCTTGGAGAGTTCAAAGGAATATGGTCACTCGATGTTTCGGATGAAAAGCAGTCCTCTAATTTAAACTAGTTTGTACAAGCTCCTTTACTGCTCTGAGTACATAGTCCAACGCATCAAGGTACTGACTGCTTGAGAAAGATCTCAACGCCGACGGAAAATAAGATGCGCTCTATATGCGTTTATTTATCTACACATACTCGAACTAACCCAAACAGTAAACGCCCATTCACATGCACATGATTCTCACACACTTCGTCCTTCTGCGAAAGTATGCTACTTCTGCCGTCTAACTTCAGCTTACGCCGAAGCCACCGACCACCGTGGCACCAAGACTCTGACATCTATCTATCCATTCATTCATATCCATATTCATATGCATATAAAACATCTATGAAGCAAAGAGGCTATCGAACTGCAAATGTACAATCAGCAGCCGCATTAGCAAACGCTCAAATGCCGACGTTGGACGTACAGCCTCACACGATGAATTTGACAGGTGTTGACAAGCAACATCGTTACAACGACAAAGTATGTTACGCTTGCCATCCGCGGACACGTTTTGGCTATCTTTACACTCCCACATCTACCTGGCCTCATTCTACGAATGGAGAGACAAGTATATTGACAAATAACACAGGCACAATATCACTGCTCTCGCTGATATTACAATTACTACGTTTCGCTTTAACCGTTTTCATTGGCTTTGGGTAGAGCGCTACGGATGATGTTGAGAATGAATTTATATACACGGTATGTATCCATAAGTTAAAATAGTCCAGCGATCGAAACAACTATCGGGTAGATCCAAGCAGGTCCCAGACTCAAACCGGAGGTGGGGCGAGTTCGATGCGGGCAGTTTTCGCTTGTGCATTCCAATCACAAGCGATTGCCAACGTTCTTCGGCGACGCCGTCACCGTCACAGAAGACACTACGGCAATAGATTCCCGCTAGCAACATCGTCATAGCGGGTACGAGGGCACCACCATACAGAACACCAACTAGTTGCCATTGACCAACGCCCTGGTTAACAAAAGCACTGTTGTCACTAATATCATTATTATGGCAGTCATCCTAGCAATTTTATGTAGTTTACTTGATGTTGCTCGTCATCAGCTGTCATATGTTTCCTATAACACTAGCGGGCCTACGGATATTCAAAGCATTGTCTATGGCTAAAATAATATAAAAGTGACATGATCAGACTATATCTTGCTTATTAATATCATGCAGTGACTTGTGATAACACTAAATGGACATTGGTTTCCGCGGTCGGCATGTGTGGACACATTGTTAAAAGGCTAGTGCCAGTAACTTTTGTTTGATTGAAAACAACGCTTTACAACGTTTTGGACTCATTCATGTATTGCTTAGACAAGCCGTGTTACTTAGCTTCATAAGAGAACAGTAGGAGAGTAGCTTGCACTATGTAGGTATGCCTAACACACGGAATATTCTATATTAGTCACGAGTGTTGCATGAAGTAAAATATGTGTCCTAAAGTTATCTTATCTGGAACGTGTAAAAAGGAACAACTTTGCTCTATGGACAGGTTGGTCCATATGCAGCCGCCTATGAACCACGGTCTATCACCGTGGATCGACTAACCTCTTGACAATGTCTGCTCCGTTTCGAAGGAGTTCTCGTACAGAGGTTACCACATCAGCGAGTAATAACTGCTGTTTTCAGGTTTAGTCCCAGACAACTGGCTCGCCGTACGCCTGTTTTATGTACTATTTCCAAATTCAGTCCCGTAGACCTTAGATCTACGACAAACTGTAGGGGGATTACGTCTGAATGCTCGGTAACCGAAACTTCCATCGTTATCGTTGGCACGAAGCATCGTTCTGCGTGGTTCGCTGTTGGTTGTTATCTCGGAGACAGATGGGGTGATGTCAGCAGCCTACAATTTCTTCCTTCAATGGAATCCTCCCCAGCCACTACAGACCGCCGCTATTGCTGCTCTTAAGTTGCATAGCGTCTAAATATGTATATATGTGCGTATGTGTGCGTCTGTGTTCTGTGTGTATATGAACACTGTGGCGTTACTGCAATCAACGTTTGTTCTCGTTGGTCGACTGTGACGCTATAGCGTGTTTGGTGGGACCACGTCAGCGTGATTAGGGTGGACGGTACGCGCACGCCCCAGATAATAAGTTAGAAGTCGTTATGCTAGAAACAGTTTGAAGACTACACACAGAATTAGACAGATAGTCACAGATATACACGGATACACAATGAGTTCGTTGAACCAATTTGAGCTAGCTTGCTTGCCCTCCTGCGTAGCAACTGCATTTCCTATCGATTTATTAGTGACACAAAATTGTCCACGATGTGAATGTAAACTACATACTTCATATTTAAATAGTTTCGGTATGATAGGATTGGTATTCGTATGTAAATAGTAATCAAAATCTCGAAATGTGGCATATCGTCCACGATACAAGACCGTTGCATTTGTTCCACTGCTCGTCTATCAGCAACATGACTAGTTGTTTGTTTTTAGACTGTTCGTTAAATACTTATAAGATCGAATAAGAGCTAGATCATTTTAGTCGTGTAGTTTTATCGTTGTGAACGACATTCTGGGCAATCAAAAGATAGCAAAAGCTCTTCGCTAGCACAGGGTTACAATTAGTAACTAAATCAAGATAATGAACCAAAATTTACCTCTATCACACAATTTACATGCGGCTAAGCATATTTTTATGGCCCCCATTAACTAATCAAATCTTGCTTTTCGTTGCAGTCGGGCAAGATCCTGCGCTCCGGCGAAGAGGCATACATTCGTGAAGCCGGAGACAGCTGTGGCCGTGGTGAAGATCCTTCGATCTTTGGCATGAAGGTTATTCGCCAGTCGACTTGTTCGAATCTACCCACCAATAGAAAACCAGCGGCCGCTATCCCCATTCCAACAAGTGGACCCCCGGTGCCGACTATGCCAAGATTACGGCCTGGAAAACCGGTGGCGCCCCACCACCCGGTGCCCCCATCGCTTATTCCGTCCTTTCATGATAATAGTGATCCGTATTGGTATCGTCCAGTTTCCACAAAACCTTGGAAAAGGATTAAAACGCACCCAGCCGACTCGGATCGCGTCAACGAGATCCCATCTATCGCAACGGCCAGCGTCACCGTTTCATGGACAGTCATTTTATTAGCGGGGAGCCTGCTGACAAGTTGCATCGCGCAAATGACCCATCTAACCAATTAAGTGTACTGTCTTTGAGGCAACGATGATCGATCAATTGGGTCATTGCTTCGGCGATGAATTAATTTCCGCCTTCACCGAACCATATTACAAGTCAGTCAATCAGCCAGTCATTAAAGGTTCCCGGCCCTTCAAAAAATCTCAGCTAATCGATGCGGGCAACGGCAAGCGAGTATTGGGAAACGCGATGTGCAAACGCGCTGAAGTAGGCGGCGAAGCGTGTATTAGTGATTTAAAGGTCTATTGATAACAAACTGAATCTGTAATGAAAACCAGTGTATATAGAGATCAAGCCAGTAGAGATGTGGGACCAAAATAGTTCGGGAACGGTCCCTTGAGTCGAACATACCTGTATTACTGTCACATTGCGCATAATAAAAATTTTATACTGTGCTCAGAGAGCAGCAGTCCCATAGTTGGCACCGAATTGCACCTTAGGAACTAAACACTTTCCGGGAGCCAAACACTTTGTCCGCAAGAAGCCGCCGAGAAAAAATGAAGGGGGAAACTACAACGTCTGATCTCTTTTGTACACTCTTCCAATCACCTGACCTGATTACACACGGTGTGTTGGAACGCTAAAGTCGAATCGGTTATCCTTAAATGGTAGCAGAGTATATGATAATAATATATTGTACATACGATTAATAACATTAATTATCGTCGTTGTGTAAACAAAACTTTGTCGCCGAAAACGATACTAGCATTATTTCAACATGACATGAATATGAGGGCAGTCGAGAGCAAGGTAAAAAAATGGACGTGACGCAAATAGGGTCATATTGCAAACAAGAATAGTTTATTTGCGACATGCACAATGTACAAGACACATTCGCAATTAACGAACACGCACACGCAAGTACAAAAGTACACGAAAGTTTTCAAAAACAAGAAAACCACTGGTGAAATGTACTAGAAAAAAATTAAAGGGGACGAGGTGAACACATTAGGAATATATATAGTATAAATGAAACGACAAGTTTTCTTCGCACGAAAACGAATGATGTTAAGCAAGTGAAAAGATATCACACCTTCAATTGTCAGCCTATCTTGTTCAAGAGTATTTAATAATTGCTATGATAAGAATAACAATAATAATAATTATTATTATTATATGCTGATGGCTGAGTAGATGCTAGACGTATAAGTATGCAGACAGAAAAATGGGCAGAAAGAGAGATTATCTGCCTAGGTAATAATATAATTTTCATGATAATTTATACTTTCTTCTCCCGTATGCATCCCTTTCACCCGATCCTCTTCATAAACTGTGGTTATAGCGCATATATATATATATATAGAAGGTGATGTGAAGAGGTTGGGCAGCCACATGCTGCGCTGGTCTCGCTATAGTCTGAACACCGTGAAAGTCGTTTTACTACCAGTCTATATATATATATATATATATATATATATATATATATGACGCCCAAACAATTTCTGTAAAATATCGGCACAAAACTTACAAGAAAATGTCAATAGAATAATTTAAATCGAAATTGATATGTAGAAACAAAAATAACAATCACAATTGACACAAAAGTGAATTCAAACAGCGCATAAATGTTAAGCCGCGACGCAGGCGACCTTCTATAGTGAAGTCTCGCTCTTTAGCTGCATCCTCCACCGTTTTGACCCATCTGTTGGTGCGGAGATTAACCAGGCGACTCAATCAACTTCGAAAGCAACAAGCATGTGACGTATATCTACAAAAAGCATTATTAAAGTGAAATGAAACGAGGTAATAGGCACCATAAATTGGTATTGTTGAGGTGGCACTTCGTCCACACACAACGTAAATTTCCTATGTTGCTAAGAAAGAAGAACAATCTATCTTTCTCATTGTACATAAAATGTTTATAATTTATTTAATAAATGTTTAGTTAGTTTCTTTCTTGTTTTTCCTACTACACAACTGACTAGACGGACTCCCGGTAGAGAAGACCAGAATGGTTTCAACAACAAAATAGAATTATAGGTGAATTTTGTGATTAAATATCGTTTGAGTGGGGTAGAACGAAGGAACGAACAGGCGAATAAATTGAGATTTTATTTTGTGTTACTAATTAGTGACGTTCAGATATCTGTTCCTCCTTTGACGGAGGAACGCGGTATCGCAGGTTAATCACGTATAACCGCACATCACCTACCATGGAATCTACAAATCCAGTGAACGCGCAGCGAACGTTGGACACCCGAGCGACCTAGCCTAAATTGCTCTAATAAAACCGTCGAGAACGAAGCTGAGTGTACATAACGATAGTACACAGGGGTCGTATAATTCAGGACGTCGAGTAGGGGGTTGTTTGTTGCACCAACGTTTTGTAATAGTTTACTTAGCTGGGCTCATACTATCGAAACATCCACAAGAAGAAACTTAGTATGTATAGAGTAGACGCAGATAAAGAGCTGATAGTTAACCACTAGTCGAACATTAATATAAAAGAGTTTGCTTATTACATGCTATCTGGGAAGATAGGGTAGGATAGTATGAGAAGCAACAACATACCGTAAAGAAGTATATATAGGTAACGCAAAGGCCTTGCGTATGACATTGATGTAGTGGCACAGCTTTACTGTAGGCTGAAAAGATAAATTCACAATATGTTACTCTCCCTACTAATTTAAGTTGCGGGACGAATTCGAATTACACCTGAACCGACGCCAAAATCATGACTAGAGGTTCATCCATTTACATACCAGGACTTTGATGCAAAGATTTGTTCCGCCGATATCATACAGAAATCTTGCCAAATATAACGAACAACGGTAGGAAATAGAGAAAATGAAATCAGGTAGTTGAGATATCTTAAACAATAAATGTGATTATGAAATGAAATGAACAGACAAAATTAAATATTGGCAATATTAAATTGCAAAAAGTCAAATAAAAGTGACCCAACCTTGAGCAACCGTAATGTCTGGACCTTTAATCCTTTATAAGACAGTTACAGCTGTATTGCCACTATCAAGTAGGTTTCTTTCATTCTTTGGTCTGTAGAATTAGAAAGCGCACAGTATGCCTATTCGAAGAAGGGGCTATACCCCATGTGCGTGCTACAGAAACGCAAAATATCGACGAATTGATTAAAAAAATCGTTGTAGTACTTTTAATCTCTTCAAAGATGCTCATTGTTCAAACTCCCGTTTCCCCTAAATGCTGTCAATAACAACTAAGTTATGACTGCTAACCCGAGCTGCATTTTTACAGCCGCCCAGATGTTTTCAGGGCGATGCATCCGGTGTAAGAAGTATATTGGCAAAAAGTCTTAAATATTGGAAAATTAATTTGGAATTTAATGTTTCTGAATTATACCAGACAAAAAGTAGAGATTAATCAAGTTGAAAGGTTACAGCACTTTAACATATTGTCTACTTTTGCTGAATCAAGCAAATATACGGAGGAAAGCGTTGTCCGGCTTGTATACCCAGGGCTAACTACGAGAGCCCAAGTATCTCAGTGGAGCTCCAAAACACTAGCATACGTTTACAGAAAACAATTGACTCTTTTTTGACCTTTAAAAGTGACTAAAACGAATTCACCTAAACATATGTTGGCAAACGCGAGAGGCACAACAGATTGGGCTGAGGTACCCGATCGTCCGATTGTTCAATCTGAGGTTGACTCTCGCCTGGGATGCATCCACCAATCGAGTAAATGGCGCACGATGCGCGAGGCCACAAGCTATCTAGTTTTCTCTTTTCTCCATTTATACGTTTCTCTGTGTGCATGTGTGCGTGAGGCTATGCATGAGCGTTTATCAGGAGAGCCTTTCGTGACTGGCCGAGTCCGTGCAGCGTTGGCGGTGGTGGCGGCGGTAGCGGCAGAGTATCGTGAACTGTGTTGAACTTACGAGGCGGAAGAAGGAAAAAGAAGTAACTCCTCATTTCAGATTGGCCATTTACCGGTTGCCATTCGTCACGGCCGGCTGTTGCGCTCTTCTGCTGTGATTGCGAATAAAGCAGGTATATTATCCCTTGTAGTCGTCGATGGTGGTAGTACTCAAAATGATCGCTCTGCTGTTGTTGCCGCTGATGACGGTTGCGATGATGATGGGGAGGCGCACTTTAGCGTGCTTTGAGGCGGGGGCAGGATGCGAACGACAGCTGCTACGCTGCTGACTAGAGTTCTTCGTTCTAACTGTTTAGCATTAGTACACTGGATTGAAGGATTTTTCAAATGCGCAAAAAAGCAGAAGGCAAAAGCATTTCGAAGAGGAAACGACAACAACAGCGACGAACGCTTAACTCGCTCTTACAGAAGCGCACAAGTCTTTTTTTCTAGGGCTAACCATCAGCCCACATTTAACATCCACGGTACCGCTTCTTGCATTACTGCGTAAGACGGACCCCATAAATGTAGATGCGCGCAATGTGAAAAAACGCGCGAATCTAGCGTACGACAACCAGCAGTTGCGGCTAGGATTGTTGCTGCCATTGTTGTTGTCGGACAGCAAAGAGCTTGCTTGTGACGAACACAGCCGCCGGATACGGCTACTCAGGTAGAGAATTGCGAAGAAGGCTCAAGGCATAGATAGGAGAGAGAGAGCAAAGCTGAGCTGGGAGAATCCCTTTTGAACCGCTGCATCCGGTAGCAGTAGTTTGTTCTCGACCACTAAGACCAAAGGATAGAAGGATAAACACAGAGAGAAAACGTGAATAAGCCCACGTGTGGATCTCTTGTTCTATATGGGTTGGGCGCTGGAAAGCTTTGGTGTTTCTTTTGTATCCTTCTGGTGTAGCGCGCGTCTTTCTTCTAAAACACACAAAATACATGAATTGAACAAAAAAATTAATGAATCAACTGAACATCGCAATTCTGAAATCTTCTCTTCTAGCGGATTCTATGTTATTTTGAGAGGATTCCAAGAAAAGTAATTCCAAAAAGGACAGGTCCAAGAAAACGTTCGAGACGTGCCCGAAGAACGGAACAACACGAAAACTGCAACAAAATGCCCAGTAAGCGCGAAAAACAAATTATCTAAGGGAATGCTATGCGTTCTAATGCGTTTTTCTGAACCCGAGTACAGCCAGCTTTTGCGTAGGCGGTCATGTTAGTTCATTGGTGCCGTGTGGTAGAGAGACAGCAAGTATGAAGACGAAGAAGAAGGCATGTAGACATATTAAAAGTCGTCGCAGTAGAACGATAAAAAAGAAGACATTCGGGCATCAAAAATAACAGAAGCATGATAATGAAAAGAATCTGGCTGAGTTGGGTGACCAAATTAGTGAATGGGTGATAAAGACAGCGAGCGAGGAAGAAATTTCGACACGCCTCGCCGCACGCGTTTTCGTTTGATGTTTCAGACTTTGATTGCCCTTGTAGGCGGTTGTCAGTCACACTTTGCGAGCCTTTCTTACGCTCTATAGAAAAATAAAGGCCTGAGGCTTAAAGAGACGCTGAGCTCCATTTATAAGTTGGTCTGTATCGTCTTGCTAGCGCAGAACGCTACTCAGCGCCATCAACCCTTTACCATGACTTGATCAGTAATGATAACGAAGATACTTCATGAGTGAGCATGGTAGCGTGGGGGAGCACTTCGAGTGCATTACTGGCAGGGAATGTAATTATATGTATTTATATTAATCAGAAATTTTCTTCACTGTATACAAGTACGTCCCCGACAGACGGTGACTCAAAAATCTGATAAATCGTCGCGCCGCAGGTGAGTTCAAAGCCAAAGGCTTTCAATGGATAGAGACAACTGATTGGCAAACTCAATTATTCTTTAAAATTATACACAAATGTCATATGTTCCATCCTGTCAGACTGTATCACCGCTGGTTACGTTTTTGTAGGTATTAATATGAGATGTTTTTGTGTGGCTCGTATTTTCGTCACCAAAACCTTTTCGAATACTCCAAATATATAGCTAAAGCAGCAGTATAATAATTTTCGTTTACCTACTTCTCCCTTGTAACATGTAGAAAGCATTTTATGCACAAAATGTAGAACCAGATAATTGATCTCTGCGTATCTACTCCGTTCCATTCAGGTTCGCACATCCGTTTTTTGCGAAATTCTAATTCGCAACGTGGCACCCCGCGAATAAAACCTAGAGTATTAAACAGTCTCTGTTTCGAAGCGGCTGATCGCCGCTGAAAGGGCTAATGTGGACGCATTAGCGGCGATCAAGGCCGTAAAAGGAGTAATAATAAGAACCATCCGGGTACCATAGGGTAAAGAAAGGTGGTTGGCATCATATTGGAGTTGCAACACGGGTCTTTGATTTTACATTAGTTGCTGCTGTGGTGGTGCGCGACAGCCTTTTGATAACGTCCGTGTCACCACCTGCCTCGGCATCGCCACCGGCGGCGGAACTCGCTTCGCGCCGATGATCCTGCACAAGATAGGCCGTTGGAGCACGTGTCATCTGCCAGCTGCTCAAGGTGGCTCTGATGTTTAGTACTGGCACCATGCGGAACCGGGCGGGAGTCGAGTTCTAACCTGACTTTTACGGCAAATTAAGGTTACCTCAATACAGTGTTATTTTTAGTAGAGACCTATAACGGTGACACTACTAAGGCCAATTTTTTATGCAGGATGCTACGTATGCTAGCATTGGACCATTATTGAAAATAAAATTGTATAAAGATTCGAATGGCAAATCTAATCGTATGAAAATCGTTGTTACTTTTTGATTTTTTAAATGTGCAAAAACAAATTAGTGAATCGACTAACTATTCAATAAAGCTAACGATACAATTGTCGAATGTTAGTATTGCCTAAGCACTAAAAATGCTTTTTTATGGCTTAAATTAAAATTTTATGGCTTTAATTTTTACACATGTGCAAGAATGTATATATCTATAAATAGCTGCGAGTTAAAATTTAGTTATCCAAACATGTGTATAACTTAAATGTTAAAATGTCTTCAGTTTCAATAAAGTAAAAAGGCGACACTGCGAAAGTTGTTAACCTGCTGGTTAGAATATCCTATACTGTAAAAAATCCACGTTGTATAAATACTGTGTGCTACTGATTACCCAGTAGACTGTTTTTGTAGGCATGTGAATGAATGGTGCTCGCTGTCAAAAGGCATTCAAATTACACATATAGGAAAGACCCGCAAAATTACCTTTGCTTTGTAAATACTACGGGGCATATGGTGCAGGCTGTACCAAAGGTACTACCTACATTTTAACTACACCCTCTCTTAAGTACCCCTTAAGTACACCTTAACTACTCCACTGTATCTAAAAGCTAATGTGAAAGGATGTTCAATGATCGTAACCCAACCTTTTAGCTTTACCACGCTAGCGCAAAGAGACAAGTATCACATACAGACCAAAAGACCTAACTCACATCTGGAGCTAAAAATGCCTCAATAGATTTCTGCAATGGGCGAAAGATGGTTAATATAAAGGCATGGTTCTTTTTCAGTATGTGATACGACAAAGTAGGTAGCGGACAGATCTTGATATCTAGCTGTTTTTGATATATAGTTTGTCATCTCTCAATGAGCGTCTGAAATCACCACATTTGATATCTTCGTAATACACCAAAGCTTCGGTGACATCATAAAAACAGGAACCGCTTTGATTTCTGAAATCGCTCTGTTGTTTTGGGTGGATCAAGGAAGTAGACACTCTTGTTACTACAGCCGGTAAAAAGACGCGGCTATTCTAACAATGTAACCAGCATCAACCAAAAACTAAAATCATGAGCTTTATTCGAAGCAGCTAAGCGTTTATTACAAAACTCGTGACAAAGCCGTCGACAATTTGTGGTACACCCAAACCACTATTTGAGGAAAAAGGCTATTGTTAATAAATTTGAGATTTACCTTATTTGTTCTAAATTGTAGACCTGGTAAGAAAAGAGCTAATATTAGTAACCTTTTTAGCCTAATCATACCTATCAGTAACCTAATAACTGTTGAAGCTGCTTAGTCAAGATCGTTCCACCTCCAGTCCCGCATTCGATTTTTTAACTTCTACTAGCAAAAATAAAAAATAAATATAAATGAAAAATAGCCAAAAAGTGCAGACGTTCAATTACATCGACTTCCCAGTCAGTTTCCTATTTCTACTAGGTTAACTACTCTATAGTAATTTAATAATATGCATTTTTCCGGGTTGCAGTTCGTCTTGAACCAGCTTGAGAAAAAATGAGTTGCTCTTACGAAGGTGTTTTGTTTATCAAAGAACTATGTAGCCATTTAAAATATATGGTTAGTAACACCAGCGCATCGTTTATTATTTGGACGTATGCTGAATCCAGAAAATAAGAACCCTTACTTCGCCAGTATTTTATCGCTTATAAATGAATGTTTGAATAGGTATCTCAGCTCAAATGGATGGATAGATCAGTCTTTTTAATAGGGATGAG
>MNPL01016512.1:73836-87100 GCA_002081605.1 Tropilaelaps mercedesae | reverse complement strand
TATATATATATATATATATATATATATATATGGTTTTCATTGATATATATGACAACGAATATAATTATAATTTTGGATATCGCCACTTAATTTCTTTGCATATTGGCGGAATTTAGGAGCTTGGAGCATAAGGACATCCAAGAAACTGGTCAGCCACTCGGCCTGCCTCTCGTAAACCGGACAACAAGGCCCCATGTACAGTAGCTGGATAGTTTCGGATTGTATGTTCCCCGGCAAAGAATAAACGGGCTGGAGCTTGTGGTTGGTTCGGGCTTACCTGTAAACAGTTTATTATCAGTTGGACAAAATCACGTAATAAGAGCAATATACAGTATGCGAAAATGATGCAGTAACGAATATACTATTTGCTTTAACAATGTTATCATATTTTGGCTGAGCTCAAAGCAGGCAGAATCATAACTTAATGCAACAATCCGTACGCTTCTGGTCATGCGATTTTTTATTCATTTGTAATCATTTTTAGTAACTATGATATTAAATTTTCACGATCTTACGTTCCTTGGTTGACTGGCTCTAACTAGAATTTGTGCAAGAATAATTTGAAAAGTTCATTATGTAAATGAGAAAGTACATGGTTAATAAAAAAAACAACCTGAGGGGTCACAGGTGCCGCAAGAAGATCGTAATCATTCCCAGAAGCTCCTGTTGCCACATACGAATAGGATCCTCTCGAACAAGGATCGGCGTTCCATCGGGTTACAACAGTTTCTTTTGGTTGAGGAACCAACGAGTTGCCGAAAATTCCTGTTTTGAAAAGTCGTAAACGTACGATTTATATTTACGTAATCGGAACTCATAAAAAGACTACAAAATCTTATATTTAAACAAAAACTGACAGCAAATAATCTTCCGTCTCATCAATAAATTTTGTATATATTTATGTGCCAGTATATTAATTATTCTGATTCAAACGAACCTTTGAGCACAGCGATACATCGCCCAATGATAACATCATCGCTAACATTTTCCATAATTGTGGCGGCTTCACCTGCAACAAGGGCCAGAAGGACCGGTGCCTTGTAGAGGCTCCAAAACAAGAATAGTTCTCCGCGACTGCCCGTTGTGGAGCCAACGTGGCCAAATAGATTTGCTGACGGATCCCAAAAGAAGCGATCGAAGCAGAGAACCACTTTGTTCAGGTTCCCGAAGCCAAGACGCTGAATGGCAGACACCTTCCACTCAGGAAGCGGCGGAACAAAGTGTACCGCATTTTGAGAGTTCACCTGTTTATAGGATAAAACTTGCTGGTGCCAGTGAATCTTGGCAACCATTTCACTATTTAACATGATACAACTTAATTATCATATAGGCCACGACGTATTCCAGTACCAGCTGCGCATAACTTAATGATATGAAAAATTATTTAAGTATCTATAGAGGAATCACTCAACAAGTGGTCCCCGGGATAAAAAAATATTTCGTAAACACAAATATTAAAAAGCTCCATTTAATCCTTGCGTAATCGCACTAAGTGCATATTGGTAGGTGAATATACTAACTGTCGGCTGAATGCTTTCTTTCAGAACTCCAAGAGGCAGGGTACAAAGAACGGCATCCGCTTTGAATGTTTGCAGATTTGTGTTTCCCTTCGGAGTAGCAGTTGTGACAACAACGCCGGTTGGAGAGATTTCGATTTGCCTCACAGTGTGAGACCGTTTGATGTCTAGGCCCTCTGCTAAAGCCATTGGCACGCATGAATACCTGTCAAACGGAAAACAGTGCATTTACATTTTGCATGGATCACATTAAATTTTACTACAAAGTAACTATTTTAATTTAAACGAACACCAGCTTAAACATCTTTAGCTTCTTCTTCAATTGTCGCTTTTTTTTTATTAATTTCTTATCAAAGATAAGGACGAGCAAAAAACTCTTGATCAGACGTACCCATTGCGCACGGTAAGATGCGATCCCGAAAAGCCAAAGTCGTCATCCTGATCCCAGTGCCTGAGTGAAAGATTGTTCAGTGGTGTGGCATTCGCGAACTCAAGATTAGCAAAATGCCAGTCAAGTACCCGCCGATCACTTGAGGAAAGGTATACATCCGAGGGTGGAGATGCCTCCAGTTCAAGTAATTTATCTTCAAGCTCTTTTTGTTGTTCTGCTAACTCATCCCATTCCTAAAATATAAACAGATTTTTACGTGCGAGTTGTCAAATGGTCTTATGAAATCGTGGCTACATAATATTTGCTTGTAAAAAATAAGCCGTTACGTCATATTAAAAATTCAACTGAGATAATCGTTCCAGTAAGTGGTGTATGATATACCTGACAGTATGTATTGAGGTCATAAACCTTTGACCGTAATTCGAACTCCTCTACTTCTTTAGCGGACTCTTTGTCTCTGAGCTGCCTATTAGACTTGTCGATCTTCTTCCGCAGCTCGATCATTTCCAATTGATTCTTTTTAAGCTTGTCTTGAAGCGTAATTATGGCCTTATGATGCTCAATTTGTTTGTCCTTAATGTGCTTCTCTTGAAGTTTAATCACCCACTCTAATGTATGTCCTAATGACACCGGCTTTCCTATAAACAGAAGACCACAGGCGTTGCAACTGTCTTGAACTATATTAAAATCTTATTTTCGATCGCGCCGTAACGAAGCAGGACCTGTGCGTCTTATAACATAACTTAATAATTGATTTAACTGAGCTTAGACGGAAGAACACGATAACCCAGTTCAAGCTTAAAATAGTCACCTCAAGAACAGTAAGGAGAGTCAGATAAAATAGATTTTTATTATCTAGATATTAGAATCTTGAACCCATATCAATATCTTATGAATACAATTCGAATTTATTGCTATAAATAGGTGAGAAGGAAAATCGAAGAGAAGCACGCAAACCATCTACATCGTTGAAGCCAATATTATGTGACAAATAGCTTGTCGCTTCGAGTAGACGATTGAATTCGCGTTCCACCATTTCGTCTTTTTCTTTTTCGACGGTTGACCCTTTACTCTCGAACAATGGACACCTCTGCTTGATCTTGTGCAACTCCATATTGATTTGCTTTGAAAGAATAGTAAGCGGATTTCCACCCAAGCCAGTCACGACCATAGCACCTAGGTCTGCAATATAATTATTCTTACGAAAAGTCGCTATTCGACCACCGACACGATCGCGTGCTTCTAAAACCAAAACCTGAAAAAAGTGGAATTAAAACCACAGCTTAGAAAAACAAAAACAATATTTTTTATATGCAGCTACAAAACATAGGCATATATGGACAACTACATTACTATTTGGTTCAATACTGACCTCCATACCAAACTGCTGTAGTTGTTGTGCGGCGATGAGCCCAGATATTCCCGCTCCAATAACAATGACTTTCCCGTTTTTTCTATCTGTAAGTGGTTTAAGCCGTTCGAAAACGCCAAAATTAATTAAGCCCTGACGTTCCAGATAGGAGTGCACCCGCGCTACCAACGCTTGATCGGAGTTGTACGGTGGCTCAATTCTTGGTAGAGCGTTTTCATCTGAAATCGCATATATGTTATGCAATATTATTTATCTGCAGATGCAAAAAAAAATTAACTTCTTTCACAAAAACAAGTTCTAAAAAAGGTCCAAACGAGTATTGCCACACACATCATTTTTACTGAGTAACATCACACGAATAATGTTAACTATCTAAATGTACCTAATTTGAATGATTAATGTAGACAAGGAGAATAATTCAATTACAACAAGTAATTGTGACAGATCATACACCTGAAAAAATACACGTTTCTGTGAGAGACCAGAAAAATTGTCGAAGGTGCTATGTTGCTGTTTGTCCTTACTCTACGAGCTCGCATAATAAGAAAATACATTTTTTAGGCATTATTAGTAGGTGCATGCATTGTCAAGCGATTCTAATTATTTACCGAATTCTAATTTATTTATTTTATAATTAACACCATAAATAGATCTCAACGCATGTGTAACTCTACATTTTCTCTATACAAGCACTCACAGGTCAGCTCCTGTCTGGGATTTTCTAACCAGACTTGTAAAAGCCTGTTCCGAATGTGCAGAAAGATCTTGTGAGTTTCAGGTCCACTGTTGGCAACATCGGTAAATCCTGCAGCTTCTTGGGCAGTCATTTTATCGTATGGGAGCCTGCTTTGGAAAGCAGCTCCTTCAAGGCCGGTGGGCTCCTCTTGATCGCTGTCGATCTCTTCCATATCACCGCCACCTCCGCCTCCACCTGCGCCACCGCTTCCGGCCCCACCGCTAGCACTTTTACGGTCATCAAGTATATCGTTATCACCCTAAACACAAACACAACCGTCCCATCGAAAGACGTTTATATAATTCCAGTCCTTGTTCGATAGCTGTTGTTGTTGTTTTTCGTGAATCATCACCGATAGGTCCTCACAAAAACAGGTAGTTAATATAGAATAGTTATTTCCTAATTAAAAATAACCGAAAAAGCAAGCTTTTTTAAAGCGAAATCCATGTGGTTAGATGTATTCTACTTGTGGCTCGTCTAGAACTTAGCGAACAGCCAATAAATTTTACCGGTTTTTATTCCTTAATTGAGGTTTGGTCCGTGAATATTGTCCCCTACAAGCTTCTTAAACAAGCCCCTACAAAATTCTTAAAAGCTCAACTAGACAACATCGATAGGCTGACAACTTTGAAGGAAACTTTCAACGATCATGTTCAATGGCGTTACCCCATCATCAGCAAAAAGCATGGGCTCTGTATTGCCGCATTTCAGCATGATCGCTCAAATTGGTTAAGATACCGGGATTATTTAGAACCTGAGAGCAGCGAAAAGAAAACTATATACTCATTTATTCCATTTTACAATCTTCACGAGTTTCCGAGTGAATTATTTAAGGCAAGTGGCTAAACGACAGGCCAATAAGTTAACTTGGACCACAAATATGTCGCTCGCGAGATGGAAACAAAATATTAGCAGAGCGTATTCAGTTCGCTCTTTTGTTTGGAGACGCGTCGTTCTATTGCCCTTTGCAAGTGTTTCTGTTTACATTAATGAAGATTGCGCTGTGACAAATAAGAGGACTGAATAGCTTTTATTCGAAACTGCAAAAAGAGAGGTTGGGTAAATTGTGCCAGATCGATATTCTACCTTGAACGTTCATTTGAGTGAACTGAATATAAAACTAAGACATGTTTAAAGCTCAAATAACTTTTTTAAAATCTCCATGGAGTTATTACAAACGTTTTGTGTAAATGAAACATCACAGAGTACACTGCGACAACTACCCAAACGACCCATTCTACTAAGTTTTGCTCATAATGAGCTTCCGCCTAAAAGCTGCGAGCAAGGGAAACCTGTTGATTGCACTTCCTTGTGCAAAGTTTAGTGCTATCGAGCTAAAGAACTTCAAGGAGGCTCACCCGGTCAATTAGACGTACGTATGTTGCAGGTTATAGAATGAGCACATAAATTAGGTTCGCTTCATACAAGGGCATTAATCAACGATTTTACATTAAAAATAGCTTCGCACCCTCTAGTGACGTTTCTATCTTCTATTAGGATGTTGAAGAAGGCGGCACTTGACTTAATAGGTTATTTCCGCCATTGTGCGTTATAACTTCTTCATGGTACCACACGATATTGGAGCTTGACTGCCGTGTGCAACATTTACTTGCACTGATTATTCAAAGCATTTGACAATTGTGAAAATTTACATGAGTGATCGTGTATGTTTATCTAAACAGGACACTCACAAGTCGTCTCTTTTTGTTGGCCGTACGAGTCTTCCTTCGTGACGACGAATCCTGTGAATCGTCGGCATTCTCCGATAAGACTCCACTACAAACGTTGAGAGGCTCTGACATTTTGCTGTTTCCTTCACCCGACCGGATCACACAACCAACATGTAACTATGTACAACATTCACCGACATAAGCATACACACACACGCAAAATCTATACTCACATACAAAACACCGGCAACGAACAACAAAAACTGCCACTCGATTCTAATTGGCCAGCCAGTTCTTTCGCACAGAACAACTGTATTTGTTATTCGAGAGATTATCCCCAAGCGACTTTGGCGATTTCTCAAAGGAGGCGAGTAACTACGTCTGTGTTTCAGCACGCCAGCCGCCGTGGTCCGGATTCTCACTGTTCCCCACCAGACTCCCACAGGTCGCCAGGAGTCGATAAAACGGCAAACAGTGACTCGATGAACTTCTACGTGATTCGAATTTGAGATATAAAGAGGTCGAGCCGGTCGTTTCACCACTGCAAATTTAAAATTTGAGCAGGCAATTGTTAAACTGCTCTCTGATGTCGTAGCAGTGGATTGTCGTTTAAAAATAGAGGCACTCCGCCAACCGCCACCGAGCGCATGTGATTGTTAGAAGACACATAACACATGAACCGAAGTGTGGCTAGGAATGGATGGTTGATGCATTCGATGGTGGATTGAACGATGCCATCAAGCTATAAGACACATGGCAGAGCCGAGAATAATTACGGCCCCACTGAAAAAAGTTGCTTTGCATTGGAAACCTAAACAACTGAAATTGAACAAACTAGATATGTTTAGCAATAGTATTAGTGATCGTGTATTGCTTGCAATTACGCGTTTTAATTAATGGGGAAGGTTCGAACGATTTGTAGTGAACGGCTATTTATTAACATGTGTTCGGTACAAACTTCGCAACACAATACAGAATACAGATTCTTTAAACGCGGTTTGACGAAATCAGTGGAGGAATAAAGGTATGTCAACTGTTAGTAATAGAAGAAATCCTCGCACGCACTAGGATTAGGTCAATATAATCGCTTCGATCTCATGCAATTGTTA
This sequence comes from Tropilaelaps mercedesae, assembly GCA_002081605.1. Lineage (NCBI taxonomy): Eukaryota > Metazoa > Arthropoda > Arachnida > Mesostigmata > Laelapidae > Tropilaelaps > Tropilaelaps mercedesae. The sequence continues at coordinate 80,305 of MNPL01016512.1, read as the reverse complement.
TTAAATGAGGAATTATGATAACTTAGACGATTCTGTATCCAGCATTCGGGTGCGCCTTGCGACCGGAGAAGACACGTAGGTGCATGAACTCCCCGCCGTGGCACATTTACATTTATGGGGTACAATTTACGAGGTAATGGAGGAGGCATTACCTTGAACGTTAAATGTTGGCTGATGACCTTAAGACACAATTCCAGAACAAGGACAATCTTAAAATATTTTTTTGCCAAATTGCACCCAAGGCTTCTAAAAATGCCACAAGTTGTGCTTTTTCTTTTTTCATTGTATATTGATTTCAGGTGAAAAATGCCAACCTAGTTTATTTTTGGCAGTAGTTTTGAGCAAAAATAACATTGCGCGTGATCGTACGCTTCACTGCATTATAGATTGGTACAATAACAACAGCAGCAGAATCAAAATGAATCCACAAGCACTTCTCCAGAGCATGGGTTGGAACGAGGGCCAAGGTCTGGGCCGTAATAACCAAGGCATTACTTCAGCTATTAAGCCAAAAGTACGTATCAATTATATAAACATTACATTCCCACAATTTGTTTTTATGTTAAATCTTGTGCCCTTCGTGCTTATTATGCTTTTGTGGTTTCTGTTCGTACAATCAATCTTAGGTCAAATTTTCGAACCTTTTTCTTCATTCCAAATCTTTAAGAAAACCACCGATATAAACTGTGAGATTATTCAATGAAATGTATATGAGCACTTGTGTGAATTGACAGGCATGTAGACCCATATAACTCGATGTGGTAGGGCATACGCCTCCCAGCATAAATGGCTGTTACAAGGGGTAAAAAAGTATGCATATAAATGGGATGTTATGCAACTATATTATAGGCGATATAATGTATACAAGTGTCCGCAAAATGCGTTTTTGCTTACCGTTTAACAGATATCTTAGTTTCAACATTGTAAAACACATTATTACATGCATAATTTACCATTCTATACATTATTGTATTGCAAGCGAAACTGAAGTGACTTACAAACTACTAAATTTTATGGAAAAATCTGAGAGTTTTTGTTTAGAACTGCAACGACTATCTAGCATGTCAGACGCTATTTCCATAAACATTTCGAGCTATAATCGTGTTCCAAGACCCGGAAACGCGATAAAAAATCCGAGCTGTGAAGATACTTGAAAATTATTCTTCAACTTTTGCCTTATATTCAGCGGTTTTCTATGAAAATGCTAACACCCGAATTTGAGAACATGGTCATGTATATAAAACAGTGTTCTACTCATAATTTCTGGAATTTTTTAGCTAGATGTCAATTATATTCGTTTATTATATATAAAATATTGCTTTGCTTAAATATTCAGCTACTGTATATATAAGAGAGTGGGGTGGAAGCGTGTAACTAGTAATGTTTCCCGCTGAGAAAGCTTCGTTATGTATCGGAAGGAAGAATCTACCCAATGTAATAATGTTCTATTTCACCAACTTGTTTTGTCTGGGTGATGCTATCATTGCAGACACAGGTTGACCGCAATGGTTTTGGTAATAATCCTGCTGCAAGCCTCGTCGAGCCTTGGTGGGAGACGGTGTTTAATCAAACAGCACGAAAGGTCTTTGTTCCAGAGTCAGTTCAAGGATTGGATATGCTCACAAAGAGGTGTGCCACAAGCAATGATATCCTTCAGAAAGCAAATGAAATTAAAAGACGCACTGCCTCTAATGCAAATAAAAATATTTCTGAAGACAAACGACAAATAAATAGGATTGTGGAGCCTAGAATTAATGCGTACGCCGCGTACGTGACGGAGCTTTTTTTAAAGAAGAAAACAAAAAAGTGCGAAAACGCGAAACAAAAAATGTCGTTAGATGACACCACGTCTACTAACGTCCATAAGGTAGCGATCAAGGATCAGGAAAAACAGGACTTGAGGAAGAACGGTTGCGCAAGAGGTCAGAGAAAGGAGATTAAAAAGCTACCAGTGAAAAGTTTAATACATCCAGATATCATAGCAATAAAGCGAAGCATGTATAGGAACTTTGTTAAAGGCAGTACACTCCGCGTTGGTGATCATCCCAAATCGATGAGTGAAATGAGCTTACACGGGTCAATCGCTGAAGCTCAAAAAGCGCAAAAATGGATGGAAGAAAGTAACACTGTGAAGGTGATAAAGCAAGACAATAATAAAGTCCTCGTGAATCCAATCGATGACAAAGTGCGGCAAAAATGCGAGGGTCGAACTGGTCACAACGGCGCTCGGTATGGGGCTTTAAAAGGTAAAATGGCTAGAGTGTTAAAGCAGGAAATTCAACATAGAAACTCGACGTATGGTGCATTAAAAATTACTAAACGAATATGTGTATGATTCTACCGTAAGAATGAAGATATTAACTACGGTCGTTGTGATTACCCTTTTATATTTTACGATTCTTTTAGATTATTATGTATTATAGGACATAACATTATAGAAGCAGTATACAGGATAGATGTATTATAGAGGATACTCCGTTATGGCAGGGCTGTTCTGGCAGAGTTATTCAAGATTTTTGCCTGGAGTAACCTAACTCTCCTCGAAAGTGCGTTTAAAGACCCCTGTTATTTCTTGATTAAAGCAGCACTAAGGTATTCGTTTGTATTATGTTCTCCATGCACTTAGTGTAATTTTTTTCGGTATTTCTTCGGATTCTAGGTATAGAAGGGAAAGAACTGGTGTACTTGTTCCTGCTGTGCTGCATCATATATTTATTTTATCGGTCTGAACTAGCACATTAAGATACATGATTAAAATACACCTTGCTTTAATGGTTTAGGTGACGATAATTATAATGGTGATGATCACTATTAACGATTATTTTTTTTATTACTAATATTAAACAAATGAATGCCAATACGACATTTGATATATATGTAAGTACAATGCAGAACGATCACAGGAGACAAATATAAAATGATAAAAACTCCTAATATTGGAATTTTATTTTTCGAAGTGTTGATTTTCCAAAGTGAAAAAATAACTAGTTGACTCATTTACAAATTACACAATATGCAAGTATAAGGTGCTATGGAACGAACTGTAGGCATTTATAATATTTATTACACTATTTAATATTTATTACACTTCGCTTTGAGTTAATGAAGTTGCAGTTTGAACACCAAAGCACAATACTTCGAGACGCAATCTCTCTCGATAGAAGTCATCGGAACATTTATTAGAAGTCCGAGCGCTAAGCTTTATAAGAAAACGCTATTATTTACAGCGTAATGTGTATCATATCGAAATCCGATAACATGAATAATTAAATTAAGCTTTACATTAAATACAAAATTGTTCAGAGCCAGTTTATTGTTTCAGTAGTGTTAATGTGTACACTTCTTTTTACAAAGCTTTTCTTAGAACGTAGTATAACCAAGCCCGTGAAAAGAGACTATTACATAATATTATTGCTGCAAACTGTGGCATCTTACCAACATCGTACTGATCATTCCGGCATGATCTAGACATAGCTTTAATTTTTTCCGCTCATAATAAAAGAGCGCACTCTTTGAAAGAAGGCGGCTAAATAATTATCGATTAAGAAAAACAAAGACAGAAGAATGACCAGCGTTTACAACGTAATTTATTCCACAATATTGAGCACTGAAAAAAATTATGATACAATCTTAAACAGCCACTGAAGTGCGAAAGTATCGGCATATTTTCCAGCTTAAACTATTTCTTTTGAACGTGTGTCTGTCGGTCTTTTAGAGCCCTGTTGCGGTGCACATGGCTCAATCGATACAAGCTCTCCGAATACCGTGTGCTGTATCAACGGAAACTTGCCGAGCACCTCTGCTTTGTACATACGTATTAGCCCTGTGAAAAAATATTGTGGAATTTTATTAGATCGCGAGAATGTTCTGTATTTGACATTTTAGTCAACATATGTAGTTAATACTATAATGATATTTCAGTGAAATGTAACCGAACAGGTTTGTAACGCAATGAAAAACTAGTGTACGGTGAATAGTCGGTAGGCTTTGTTTAAGTGAATTTTCCATGTAAGTGTATCATTAGGTGCAATTATACGTGCCGTCATTTAGTCGTTGCCAGCTAGGTGTTCCCGAAGCATTGTAGAGTTGATTCGAGTGCTCAAAAAAGGGTCCCTTCTTTGCACGGTTGATGTATGCGATGCAAGCCATGAAGAGATAATCATCCTCGTATCTAGTTGCAGTAAACATCACAAGCGTGAATTGGAATATATTCTATATAATTGTAATAGCGTTATCGGTGTAATTGTAAAAGACTCGCATTTAAACCACAGGTAGTTTGCTTTTAGTATACGATAATATAACACATTTTGTTTGGATATCCTCTATTTTAGCTTTATAAACATCTTCTTCTTCAAATTCTTATATCGAACTATTCAAAATAAGAATATACCGTACCTTTAGACCAAATTTTTACGTGCTCTCATGATTGTCGTAGAGAAATATTATTCGGGTTTACACAGAAAACAGTGATTTTACTAAATTTGTAAACAAACTATATTTACCTACGTTTACTTTCACGACAAGAGATTTATTCATAAGTTAATTATTTTGTGAAAATATTTCGTTATTGTGTAACGATTGCTTTTTACATTATAAGACTACAAATCAAGTTGAAAATCGTAAGGCGCTTCATAATAATCACATTTTGCTTATATAGTAATTCATAATAATTTTTATAATAATATAATAATTTTTCAATCATATTTTGCCAAACACCGTATTGCAAGACTAGAAAATCACAGGCATTTGAATAAGGCAGACCACGGCTCACTTTACGTATGAAGACATGCCTACAATGTTCTAGTCTTAATTGTACTGTCTGATTTTTTTGCCATTAGTATTGGAGAGTTAGCTGCCGTTTAAATAGTATGTCAGACAATAGCTCATACTTTTCAGGCACGTCCTCATTAAGGAACTGACACGGTACGGAAATTTCCTCGACTGGTTTTCCGGGGGGTTCGATAATCAACTGCGAACTTCCCCAAATAAACGGCAGAAACTGGTAATCATCCAGTGACCATACCTGAAAGTCAATATGTAAACAAGATTCAAAAGGGATACTCTTCTTACGAGGACACTCCCTCTCAAAATCTACTTGTCAGTCATGGAAGCCACTCGCAAAATTCTTTCATCAGAAAATTTACCCGCTTAATGGACTGACTCCTATACTTATCACTATTTGCTCTAATACTGAACTTTAACTGGAACGATCTCGGTATTAGTATCAATGTTCAGATGGCCTCTCCTTTGTAAATCCCCTACTTGATGAATCAGCTGATCCAAGTGGCGGAAGGCTATACTTTTTTTGGTTATACTATTTTTGAAGGCTATACTATTTTTATTGGTCTTGTCCTCATTTTGGATTCTAAGATCATCGACTTTCTAGACACCTAGTTTTGTATTTGTTGCTGCATTCGACCATGCTGATGTCTTGCCTGTTTCCTTGTAGCTTCTTAATCGAGTCAGTTGACGAGATGTATAGCCGTTTTATTCAAAATACGCATTATTCGATAAAATTAGCTATGGCCATTTTCAGTCACAAACATCACACATTCCCAGGCGCAAAGGTCTCCAATAGCATACTGATAATTTAGAGGCGCTAATGGATGATAATCCATCCTTTCACACAGAGGCTCAATTACGAAATTCATCTAGGAGACAATATTAATACAAGAGACATACCCCATGGCTTCCAGCTGGTTCCATTCGATAGGCAGTTTGGAGCCTCCTTACGAGCTTCATATATCTGAAAATTTTACAGTAAAAACTTCGTTGCGCGTTTTACACTCATGACTAAGTTGAGAGATAATAAATTATTGCAGCATTTATTAGCTGTACCGCAAATACATCAACCGAGGGCAATACATAACTACAGCATCTGCAAAGCAACGATATGTTTTCAGTACGAAGTTAAACGATAAAACAGCAATTTGCGAAAATACCGATAGACAGTAAATCTCACCTCAGTTTAAAATGAAGTAAAGCAATATGTGATATGTGGATTACACCTAAATACCCGCTAAAAGATATTACTCGATATAACGAATAACATGACCAAATAATGCTCTAGTGCAATGACATATAACGCTTACGAATGATCTTATTCTTTCCAACACACGTAGGTAGCTAGGTACAGCCTAGTACATCATTTTACCGGTGGATACTGAGGTAGTTGCTGAAAATTGCTTTGCCAATCTTTGTACCTGTCAAAATTGCTTTGTACCTGTCAAAAACCTTGATGACGATGGCAGGTGCATCGGGCTCTGTGAAATATTCCAGTTTGAATAGACACATTAAAACAAGGGCGAAGTTCATCTCATGACCCGTTCCATAGTCAATTCGAGTTTTATTTCCTAGAAAAATAAAATTATCGGAAACATAATTAGATCGAAATAGCAACACCTTTAACTAGAGCGGTGGAAACAAAAGTATTTAGAACCAAATTGCGGGCCTTTAAATCGCATATGCA
>MNPL01016512.1:46445-73826 GCA_002081605.1 Tropilaelaps mercedesae | reverse complement strand
CTTTAACTAGAGCGGTGGAAACAAAAGTATTTAGAACCAAATTGCGGGCCTTTAAATCGCATATGCTCCCGTAAAGGCTTATTAGTTCGATAGCAGATATTCCGTTAATTAAACGGTAGCATAAATACCATATTTGAGCTTTTATCTAGCGCGGCAAATAAAAAGCTCAAATAGTAGATTAAAATGTACGGAATAACTTACCCGCTCCTAGTAACATCCACGTATGGTTAGTCCTTTTTGATTTCTATATATACTGTTAGCAATTATATGGATGTTACAACATTTGCATTACACGATTATTTAGCATACTGTTTTGTGCTAAGCGCCCATTTTTAATCATACTGTAAATAGTGACAGACGGCCGTTAAATATTTCCAGAACAACATGTATTTCCGCTGATTACATGTTATCTCTACCCTTTGGGAGCTTACCGAAAGCGTCGATGAGATATGCGGCCAGCTCTGGTACACGGCCATGTAATGGTGCCGGAAGAATATCTTGAAGCAAAATATCTTTATTTGAGTTTAACTTTGCAAACCAGGTGCGAAAAGCTGCATTACCAAATCGAGCCGGCTGTTGCACGGGTGGAGTTTCAGCGATGTACTGGTCCAGTGTGTCAAGCAGTGAGATCAGTTTGTAGCAGTTATCAGAAACTCTGATTTGTGATCTAAATAACAAACATTATAGACGAATCTTTAGCATACATGATGTTCTTTGCGTGTCCAGCTTTTATATTAGGGAATGAAAACGACACAAATCATGATTTCATAATGGCACAGTCAATGAAAAACCGTATCTTAGCGCTAATTCATTTAGTAATGTTCTAGTTAGTAAATGTTCGTAAATGTAAGTAAATGTTCTAGTTAAAATACGTTACAACTCGAATTCCTAATTATCGTTCTTCTACTCAAAGTGGCTGCTAGGTCGTGTCAATCAGCGTTACACGCACCTTCATAATTTCTTCAGATAACTGATGTTACAAACCTTCCTAACTAGTTCACTAACTGGACGTGATCAAAATCCGCTTCTCTAAAAAGATATGCGATTATTCAAGAACACCAAACGAAAGGCGACATACAGCTTTTAAACAAAAAGCATATAGCAAATAGACTTAATCAATATCTTTCAGTTGTAGCGACACACTGCTTTTAAACAAAAAGCATATAGCAAATAGACTTAATCAATATCTTTCAGTTGTAACTTAAAAATGGCAGTGTGTTGCCAAAGTTAATGCCTTGTTAATGCCTATTTGATCCGCGATTATTTGTCGTTCATTGCCGAATGAAAAAGCTATTCGTATCTTGCTAAGCTAAATAGATACGGCGACACACGATGGCATCATTGCATAACATAGATGTCCTGTAACAGGAAGTCAGGGTACTGATTCGCACATAAGAAAAAAATAAAAGATTACAAAATATGTTGTCAGTTAGTTCCTCTATATGATCTTCAATGGAATACTGTACGCTATTACAATAAGGGAGAAAATGACTTTATTATAAACAAACTTATAAACTGGTGCCATGGAGTTGAATAGAAAGATGCGTCTGAATTTGGGTTAGAATTCACTGCAATCTAACAAACACACGTACTCGTTATAATAATTCTACGTACAGTATGCCTTTAGCTAGCCTTTACTTAAGTTAGTTGCACAACTAATGGTGATGGACAGGCTAAGAGTTATATTTCACGTATATATGCCACTGTGGGCCCGATTAGTAAACCTCAAAGAGTGAGCTCTGATAAAATTCCAACTTTTAGCCCCACACTTTGTACCTAAAGATTTACTTTGGGTCTTCATTTCTGTATCTTTTAGGTTTTGCGTACTCTTTCACTCCGCCTTCTCATCTTTCAAAAGCTATCTGTCGAAAAGCTGCGGCAGTTCACGAAATGAATTGTTTCAGATACCCATAGATGTAAATATGGAACGGCGGGGATCGAATTCGTGCACCTACGAGTCTCCTCTGGCTGCAAGCTGCGCATAAATGCACCAAGCCACTGAACTCGACCGTGCTACCCAATCTATTGGTTTATTGTGTACCCAACGAATCCTTCGTGTGTATCACATGCGATCCACATGTGATATACTTGTGGAAGTTTGGTGGAGCTGCGCTAAAATATTTTATTAATTATCAAATTTTTGCGCGTGCATTTATGCATGTCTGTATATTCTGGCACTTCACGATAGACTTCACATTATTGCATGAAACTTTTTGTCAACTGTGTATGATCATAGTCGTTTTCCATGTTTTTAATGACCATTCGACAAATTTTAATGAATCGATGAATTGATAATAAAAAAGCTATAAATATTGGTAATTTTACACCGTAATTTATACTCTTGTGAAATCGAAGCCAAACGTCAGGTCTGATAGTTCAATGGTTGACGTAAATGAAATGTTTGAATATGTTAAACCAAATATATGTTTTTACCATATGTGTTATGCCGTGAAATGTTGCATAATTAGGTTTGAACCTCCAAAAATTAAAGAGACATCCCAATGACTCAGGTATACAATGCATCAGAATTTTTAGTTATGCACTGGTTTCAACACGTTGTTATTATATAATGAACCTATACAAAAGAGTCTATGAGAGGGGTTAACCAAATGATAAGAAAACACTGACTTCGCGTTAAGTCCCTTTACGGCTTTGTTCATCGCAAGAACAAACAGTACATAGTCGTCGTACGCCTTGCTGTTTGTCCACTTCGGCATATCCGATGGAGCTTTAATTTGTCGCACCGGGATAACCATTTTGATATCAATGAATTGCGGACGATAGTTTGTTTGACTGCAGCACTAGTTCAACAGCTAAAAAAATACTTAAGAATCAGAAGGACCACTGAGAGACTAGTATAAACTAAGAGTATTAGTGGCTCTTCGTTCGCTGTTTACCACATACGCAGAAAGTCCCAGAGCAAAACTTCGGCTCAACCATCACTAGTAGCTGCTGTCTTCTTGTGACCGTTCGATTTGTCCGAGTGAGTTCAATGTAAGAAGCGGTCGTTTATTTCTCCTTCGACTGAAAATCAGCTACGTCTGAAAATGTCTGATGTCAGGCGTAGCTCTTCGTCCGAGCACCAGCTGTTACAATTAAGCTGACTTACTAACAGATTAGGCCGAGATTTAACTAAAATACCGATCTCCATCGACCCTACACATGAGCACCACAGCAGACGTATCCCACGTCTGCCACAATACAGCTCCTCCGGTGAAATCAGTGGATTGTTGCCAGAACTATTTAAAAGTGCGGCGAAACGGTGCGGGGTTTGTGTTTCGTATTTTTCTGCAGGCTGACTATTTGCCTTTCGAGAGAACAAGAAAGACTGCATTAGATTCGCAAAGGTCCCTCAACACGCCATAATGGGTACTATTATATCAAAATTTCGGGTAAGTTTGCGTTTTAGAATAACCACTGGATGTGCTTAACAGCTGTTTTCGGTCTGTCACACCAGTTACACTTTCAGGTCTACGCGAGAAGCTTAAAGAGTGAATCTCGTGTTTATCCTATCCATCTATATGTATATATATATTTCCGCTAACTTTTTACAGAGAGTATACGGACGGGTATTTCATCAGTTTAACATACACTAAATTCAACACGTTTCCACATGATACTACTGCGGAATCGAATTCATCCAGAAAGAAGAAAACCGGGTGTTTCGCTCTCAACGTAAATAGGGTGCCTTCATTCTAGGCAGCACTGCCCGGTACTTTTCAATTGAGTTAATTGAGATTAACTGAACTGATTGTAATTAAAGCGTCGATATAGGGACGGGAAGACAACGTCAGTTGTTGCAACAGTCTAATAACCGGGGGTTCCGGAGCAAATGCTTGAAAATGGATAACAGCAGTTAGGTTCTGTGGATTAAGTTTCAGTCGCTCTCTCTGGAACACTCGTGTACGCGCTTGGCTTCATTGCTCAACGCCAACAATCTTTATCTATTTCTTTTATAACCATACAAAATTCGCAATGACGTTAGCTACATAAAACACAAACCAATTCAATGATTCAAACAATTTAGGTGAATATCATGTAGCACAATATCAATTGGCTACAATCGTGAAAAAAAATTGAATCTTTTTAGTAAAGAACAACATCATATGAACAGTGCTGGGTGTTGATTAATTTAATAATTGTTGTCTTCAGCAGTGAAATCAATGGTTTTTCAAAAGTAACTTGAAAAGTCTACTGTACTATAGATGAGGTTGTTTAATTGACCAGGTCTTGATAAACTGGTGTCTGCCCAGCTACTGTGCGCGTCTTTACGTATGGGTTTTCTGTATGCACAGGGAAAAGAAGTACAAATTATCACTGGCCAGTGCTAAACAGCTCGACGGAAAGTTCAACGTGTATTTAATGAGCTTAGTTATTTGCTTCAAATTTACCCTAACGGTTTTATTAGCGTAAGGTTAAAAGTCATCTGGATATTCTTATAAATATAGCTTAGAAATGCTGCAAGAATCTTTGAATTAAAATGCCTTTTGAAATGATTAATTATTTCAAAGGCTTTCCCGATACAAAAATTACAACGTTTAATATTTTGTAAAAATTTCAACGGCAGAGGTTTCTACGCTTAACACTTGTGGCATTTTATTTTATCGTTATTATTATAGACAATCAAAAAAACGTTGTTTCCTAAAGCATGACGTATGTGATAGATGTAGCATATGACACATACGTACGGGAACTACGGTAAGCACTGTTTAAGAGAGCCCTTCAGTTAGGGTATACCGAACCAACTCAGCTGGTAATATAGCGTTTCACTTCCATAAGATGAACAGGGTGCATATACCCTATGGCAGTTTTGCTCGTACTCAAAGCTGCCCATGTACACTAGCGTTCTACCACGAATGCTCCTTAGTTGTAGTACGACACGCTCTCTGTACGATTTAATCTCTACATCACAACTACCCGTAAACGCTTTCTTTGTCTATTCCGTGATGACAAACTCTGTTAATGCACATCTAAAATTATGTTTCTTCTGCAACAAGTTTTCCTTAGCCGATTCTCAGACTTGCTTTTTTCTAGAGCAATAGTTCTGCCTTTCATACCCCCCCCATAAGAACTGAATGCTCTTTTTACTTCCTGCGACGTTCTGTAATTTTTGTTATATATCGAATATATTTTTTGCATTATGATCTTCAAACTATTTCATGGTCATTGCTCTAATATTCGCTGTATTCGTCAATCTGAAAATAGTGCATATGGAAGCTTCTCTAATTCGCTTATAATCTTCCTGCGTCAAAAATGTTAGGTATAATTCGTGTTAATCTACAATATCGTTATTTTTGCTTACCTCCCACTGTCAGGTATTACGTTTCTAGCTCTATGGTTACGCTTAAATAAAATTAGTAATAATTGCATTAATAGGAATGCACACTCACACTTATCTTCGTGCGTAACGGCAAGTACTCTCACGTATATTAATAATGCCATATAAGTTGTTTATCAACTAAATATATAAATAATATGCTATCACACGTAATATTACGGTATAATAAAATTGGTATAATAATATGTACTACATTGTAGCATGACCTAATCGAGGTAAAGCTTAGTAGTGCGAAATCGTAAGCACGCCCAAAAAACCAGGGCGCGGTCTAGCACGCTTACACAAGGTGAACTCTCAAGTTTTCGGGTTCAATTGGTCAGGTAACATGTCCTCTAGAGTTAGGAGTCAGTGCGAAATAGGCGAGATTAGTAATGGTACGAGATCGTACTTGCTGTGAATTACGCAATTCTGAATCATACGTATGACTACATGCATTGAGATGCCATGTGTTGTAGCAAAAGTGAGAAGTGATAATTGTAGTGTTAGGATAAGTTATTAATAATACGGCTTTTTTGGAGAGAGGACTCAACAATTACACTACGAAAACAAGTCTTCCAAATGCAAACGAACTACGTAGAGCGTCTGTAGAGCGAGAATAGAACGCTATGCTGCTGGTAAGAGGATAAGGGGAGTGTTACTTTACGTTATTGAATGATTCTACTGTTGCCCCTATATAGATGATAGTTCAACCTAAAGGTGTTACTTTTAAGATTTATCACTACTCGTAGTTACTAGTATGGAGTATATGCAACATTTAATGCCAGAAGTTTTAGGCTTCGTCTTACGAAGTATTGCGAAAACTGTATGGTGGACGTTAAATGTTGGCTGAGAATCAAACCTGAAAAAACTAAAAACCAGTTTGTATCATTATTATTATTATTAGCACCTATTAGCACTTTCCGTAACGGATGCAATCGCTAGAGTCAAAGCGGAGCCGCTAAAGACCTTGTCGACAACCTACAGGACAACCTGTTCTGGATGGACAAGGAGGTAGAAACAATCGCTTACAGCGTAATCACAAAGCAAGAGCGAAAGAACGTAAATAATTAAGAAAACATCTCTTAGTATAGTGCTTAAGGCAAATAAATGGATAGCCACACAACTGGGAAAAGAAGCACAACAGCCTTTTATGGCAAAGCACCGGCAACAGTATTCCAAAGCTTGCAGAGAGACGAGTAAGTTTCGTATGTGGTATTAGTTTTTCGAACTACATGTGATGGATCAAAAGCACATTTTTACGATCAAGAAATGCCACCGCTTGCGTAGCAGCTTCAAAAAGCCGCAGCCAGGTGATTTTACACTTTCACCCTGAACTTTTTTTAAGGGATTGTAGAAGAGGCTTGACGTCTATGCAAACTGGCGGCTAGCAGTGACTAGCATGAGACTTACAAACCTACTAAAATGCTTCATTCGCCGCAGTTAATGCGCGACGTCATTGGTGCACATTAGCATTTCCACAGCTTTTGCGAGACTTCCGATCTGTAACATCCTGTCATAGGACAAGCTTGATTCAAGCGCAAGGGTTTTAGAATCGAACCCCGAAAGACCCCAGCGGTGATCATGGCGGATGTACGGCGGTATGCCTTTGTTATTTAGCGCGTCCATAATAATCCCCTAGTTCATACTATTGAATGCATTTCATTCACGAAATTATTCGCCATTGATACGAAACCCCTAGTCTCATGCGACTTCATGTTACCTTCCCGTGCCCGCTCCAAAACCCGCTTTATAGCCTTTAGCGTTGATTTGTTTTTTCTAAACCTGTATTATGTGTTTGAGAGTAATCCTTCCTCTATTTCTATATTTATCCTTTGAATTTGGTTCATTTCAAGAATTTTCCCCATGGTGTCCAGGGATCAGATGGGCTTGAAGGCTGAAAAGCCTGCCTCTGCTTTCTGGCTTGGGAATAATCACGTGGCCATTACCCCGGAAATCTGGATTCTTGGTTTCTTTTATCTTACCTCTGGTACGTCCGTCGAGTTTATACCCTCGCCCTTCCATGATTTTATTTTACATTTTTTTTATCCTTCGGTCTGATCATCAGCCAACACGGTACGCTTTTTACATTACTTCGTAAAACGGATCCCCTAAATGTAAATGTGCAATGGCGAGGATTGAGCGTGTGCATCTACATATTTTCTCCGGCCGCAAGGTGCGCGAATGCGCCAGGCTATCGAGTTCGACGATTTCATAGTTGTGTCGGAAAAATAACAGCCACAATCTCCCACAACACATCCGGTAGGGGTTTTCAGGATGGGTCCTTTATCTTTTCCTGACCATTTTGTATGGCAAGCCTTAAGGCTCTGTGTATTTAGCGTCTACCAGCCCTGTCACACCTTTTGTTTAAAGGCGCTGCAGATGCATATGCACCTACCTATTCTGTTCCCAATGGACTGCTAAATTGACCCCTTCGCCCTTTAGTCTAGCCTCATGATCGCCGCCTTTCCGGCCGGGCTTTCTCTTTAATGCAGGCTCTTCTGGGTCTTATACAGACTCACCGCTCTTCCGTGATTTCGTTATTCCACCAGTATTCGTATTTGGGTTTCCTTTACTCATGCGGTCAGCTAATCTTTCTTTCGGTCTCCTCCGTTACCCTAAACTTTCTCAACTATGACCATCCCTTTACTTTTGTCCGATCGCCTGTATCCGTTATATAGACATCTATGTTTAGTTTCCGCATCTGCGACGTATTAATCGTTGGCAATATTATTGCTGAAGCCCGTACCTTTACTTCAAAGCTAATATAGCTATAATTGCTTTTGCTTTTTTCCCCCTCGTCTATTCCCCACCCCCAAACTCTCGAGTAGACAGACCGCGAGGCGACCATAAAGTCTAAAGAGGTCTCCTGGCCTCTCCGAGAGAGCGTTGGAGACTTTACTATCATTGAGCACCTGGAGGTTTCGCTTGAATCTGAAACCTAATCAGTATGAAAAGGCAACGCAACTCATCAAGAACGATTTCGGCTTATCCAAAGTAGAAGAACCGGAATATACATTTTAAACAAAGGTGAAAGCTATATCATCACTGTGCATAAGTGTGAACCAAATGTGTCAAAACATAATTACATGTAAAACGAAGCATGGCTCCACAGCGTGTACTGAAGTGTCCGATGCTGATTTAAACTTGTTTATTTACGAAACCACTGTACTACATAATGTAGACATAAATGCGAACACTATGTACTATGTACTATAGCGGGTACGTATGAGTGCTTTCGGCTAATAAAATTAATGAATTATAAGGTAATTTGTTGTGTACTATTAAATAAGAATTGCAAGAATCCTTAGCAAATCGCAAAAATAGCTCATGTGCTCGCAGAAAGGTTATCGCTTAAACCCATGGAATGAGATTGGGGTTCTGATTTCAAGATTCGAAGACACAATATTTCGAAGTTCAGTTTCAAT
Organism: Tropilaelaps mercedesae; assembly: GCA_002081605.1. Lineage (NCBI taxonomy): Eukaryota > Metazoa > Arthropoda > Arachnida > Mesostigmata > Laelapidae > Tropilaelaps > Tropilaelaps mercedesae. Next base: position 65,084 of record MNPL01016512.1, on the reverse strand, counting down.
CGCGTTTTGCTTCAAATTATCCTATCGCTCTTAAATGCCTTGTAGTATCGAATAATTCTGAAGAACCTCGTTCACCAGCTCGGCTATTATTTCGATCTAACATTGATGCAGACACATTAAGAGAAAACCTAACGTAACCGTAGAAACACCTATAACATGATTTGTCAACCATTTTCACGCCTGAAGAGGTTTCTGACTACAGCAAAGAAAGACAACAAGGAACTGTCACAGGTGATCGACACGTCGATTAAAAATTACGTAGAAATGAGATTCGTTCTAACAGCTCAGTCAAAGAAAACGAATGTACTAGCACAAAATTGACCGAAGTTGCGCCGAAAAAACCGAGTTTAATGGCAGGCCGCAAACTCAACGGTACATATTGTCGTAAAAAAAGGCAAGGCGTTGTTATAATATATTACATTAAAGACATTCTATCTTTTAGAATCTGATCCATGAAATAGTAGGCAACATGAATGAATGGCAGATCATCCGGGGTGCCGACCTTCGTGGCTTGATGCATTCATGTGCGCTGTGCGGCCGGAGGAGACACGTAGGCGCATGGGTTCAGTCCTCACAGTTACAAACTTGAATGTACGGAGTCCGTCTTACGAAGTAATTGAAAAGGCGGTACCGTGGACGTTAACTGCTGGCTGGTGGTCGGCTCTAAAAATCATCCGAGGCAGACTCGAAATCGAAGAACCAAGACACAGCTGCAAGCTATGAATGAAAATATACAGTATATACAACAAGTCACATTATCCAGCGCTATAGCGCTTTCGTTTGCAGATTTTATTTTCAAAAATAGGGTCCCTATTTTTGAAGCTATCTGAGTTTGAAAGACGGCAAAATACAAAGCGTTAATTACTGGGGAGACTAGCTCAAATAGTCGATCCGGTAGGCATTGTAGCACACGGAAGAGTAAACTTTGAGTTCTTATTACAGACAACTTGGCAAACTGGACTGAGGCATAGTACCAACGGGCCTGAATGTAAACAGATTCGTAGCTTTCGTCGCCACCATCCATCCGGCCCAACTTCACGTATCTTAGAGTCAACTACATATCAACTACCTAACCAGTTGTCTTGGAGTTGACAGAACTATTGCTGTGTCAGTCAAGCGCGAATTGGACACTCTTTGGCGACGGTAGCCAAGCGAGTTACATCAAGAAAATGATATTTAGATTTCATTTATATTCACTTAAACAAGAGTCGCTTGACTTGCGGTTCAACAGTGTACACACTGTCCTAAAGTTAGGTGTGCAAGAGTTAGCTTAACAACTAATATAATGTTCGAGATCGGATTGAACATCTATTCAACATCGTTCTGGTGCGATAATCATTCAGTTTCGGGATGGATACATGACACGCCAGAGAAATGGAAGTCGTTCATCGCATCCGGCATTGTGTTGACTTGATAAGCAAAAGTACGAATCTTGACAACCAAGCTGTAAGCTACTTTTTGCTTTAAGGACACAAACGACTAGTGCGATTACGCGAAGTCGGCAGACCATCAATACACACGTGATTGACCCGATAACGGCTGAAGGCATCGAAGTCGAACGAAAGCTCATCTTGCTTAGCGACCGGAGAAGCCAACGCAGTCAACTTCACCGCGCGGTACCAACACAGCACGAAAACACACACAAGTCGAATCGTATATATCAGTACGCGCCGTTTATAAACGAATGCAAAATGATGAAGCTGCCGACCAAGACTGGAGCAATTTAAAGATCTACAATACGATGAGAAACACGATACATTTCTCTCAAGCGCAGGTGAACACGTTCATTTCCTAGTGGTTTTGCGCACTTTATTGTAAATATTCAGGAGGTATACTGTCAGCACTGCACCACTTCGAAACAAAATATCTTCCCTCTGTTCATTCCGCTAAGAAAGTAATAGTCCGCTCCGTTTACCTGAAGTTCAGGGTTAAGCATTCCATCGAACCAGTATCACCACTTTCAGACTGAAGGCTCAAAGGTTGCCTGCTTATAAAAGCTCACGCTGCACTGATCTTCACTGTTTAAGTTCAGTGCGCGCGTCTTTATTTAGTAGCAGTTCTACAAGCCGGTGAGCGGCAAGCATCTACCGAAGCAACTGAAGTCGCGCGTCGGGTTCCCCATCACATCAGACGCTCTTTGTCCCAAAATCTGCGAACTTCACATAGTAAGCGGCGTCAGGGTGTGCCCCCTTTGTCCGTCTCGTCCGGCTTCTTCTTGCATCGATTTCTTTCCTCGTAGCACTTGTCCTAGGGGGATCCTCCCAGAATCCTCTTCTTTCCTCACTCTTGAGGTTCCGTGGTATCGGGCCGAACAGGACTAGCGTTTTTGCCGTACTAATTATCCTACAGCTTTGGATAATGCGGAAGCCGCCATTTTAGGCACGTCACAGAACAGAATGCACGTTTTCGACTGTCACAACCTCTGCTCAATCGTCAGCATCGAAGTTGACCATGATGCGCAATGTAAATCAAGTGTACGATCTATAGTAAGTCAAGTTTGAGAGCATGGGGGCCAGAATGAGCGCTGTAGGACCCCGGCAGTCATCTGAATTGCTAGGCCTTCTGTGCTGAACGTCCCTAATCGGGCTATTCAGACACGAGTTTTGCCCTCTTTTTTGTTTTTTTTTGAGGGTATTCAGGACAAGATACCAGGAAAAGCTATTGAACGCGCGCTGCACATTTAAGAAGATAGTAATGTAGAGGGACCTTGACCGCGAAGTCTTTGGCGGTCAATTTCATCTTGAAGACGATGAACCGCCCTGAGAGCTGAATGGTGCTCGTGAAATCCGAACCGGGCGTCCGAGAGGAAGCCGTGTTCCTCCGCAAAAGAAAGTCTATTTTTCACTAATGCCTCTATTCCCTTGGCCAAGGAATTAAATAGGAAAATAGGACGACATTCCCCTTTTTCTTTCAGAATGAGAACAATGTTGGTCCTCTCCCAGGTGGTCGGAAATCTCGCTTGGGCGAGAAGATATTTCCGTCGCTATGTCGGAAAACTCTCTAAGGAATACCGTGACCGTATCTGAGTGTTCCGTCAGGTTGCAGAGTCTTGCCGGACGTGGTACTTCCTTTCGCTATAAAAATCTCAGCTAACGAAAGTGGTGAGATGTCATTCTGGGGGAGATCTTCCACCATGAGAGAATCTGGAGGTAACGGTGATGTGTGAGTTTCTTTCCGTTTCTCCAAGTCCAGAGTCTCCCCTTGTCGCTCCTCCAACTTCTTCCTGACAATTTCGAAAAGGATCCTTCAAGGCTCTGTCTCAATGCCTTTGAGGAGCTTGTCCCATCATTGCCGTTTGCTGTTCCTAATCGCTTTGCGCAGGATGACCCTATTCCTGCTGTGGTCGAGAAGCAGCGCGATGATGACCTTGGGCTTCGCGTTAAGGATCCCACCGGTCGTCTCGTTGTCGGGTGTTACTGAGAAACGCTTGAGAGCGACCAGGTCGTGCGTGGCCATCCACTCTGGAACAAGTCTGCCTCGGGCATGTGTATGAGCGGAATTTCATAGTTCAAAAGCAGTGTCAAAATCTCCAGAGATAAATACCGGCCAGTATTGCCTCACAGATTTGGCTAGTTCGTCGACTCAAGCAGTTTTTTGTAAAAAGCAAAAGCGTTCTAGTAATATAAATGGCAGCGCACTCGAGAACCACATTTCGAATATATTTGTGAGGTTAAGCTTATTGAATATAAGGATTGATCGAGTATTGGAGTATCATTCATTACCCTTAAAAAATTTCCACGAATGCTTAGTCATTTTTTATCTAAATTGCCGGTAAACCTACATACGCAAGCACGATTGGGGCCGATCCAACGAAGTCATTTTAATATAGTCACTGTATATAATGTCACCTGATGCCTGTATTGTCTTCGGCATCTTGTAGCCGTGATGTCCTGTCTCTGAGAAGTTTTTGTTTGGTTTGGATCTTGGTCCTTCGTTGGTCCTGCTGTGACCTCGACAAAAATAAAGCTCTCAAGGTTTGTCACCATCTAATGAATTCTCCATGAATTCTCCGTGAAGGCCGTTAATATGCTCTCAGCAGGAGGCGCGATCCGGGGTTCGATGTTTCTTGTGGGTGCGGCCTATTGATTACTGTATTTGCAGACTGATATGCTGTCTAAGCTGCGCGGGGTGCAGCAGACAGTCTGCTGAGTGCGCGGTGCGGCCCTCTACGTGACAGTTGTGGCAAGCCTGAGCTCCTTGTAATTTTTCGCGATGTAAGGGTGTCTTCGCACTTATGGCAGCACTACCCTCGCAGGGGTTCTACAGTACGGTCTTGAGTAACATGGTCAACTTTTTGACCGCTGGCCGTACGGTATTTCAACAACTCCCAGATGGCGAGAGCGGTCCAGCCCATAATGTCTTTGCCTGCGTTTGCTAGCTGCCTAGTCTTAGCCCCCACACTTATGTAGAGAAGCGCTTATTGGGAACCAAACGCAGTCAACATTGTAGGTGCATTGCGCTTCAACGATCTTGCAACCGCAGCTCTTATACCTTAGAGGGGGGTTCCCTCAATGATGTTTCACATTACGAGACAATTGCTCGTAGATCTATCGAGCCAGGCCGATTTCCCGGCCCTTTTGCTCTGACTCAGAGCATTAGGAAAGGAGGATGCAGCCTCCTTGTCCTATTCCTTGAAGGATATCTTGACGTCCCCGCTGGAAAAAAATGGCAATTGGTGATTGTGACCGTACCCAAGCCAGGGTCAACTTCGGATTGAAACCGACGTATCTTGTCAACATAGGAAACGGGCTCTTTCCATCACTATGGCGCAATGACCAGCCTGTTTTTTATGGCTCCTTATCCAGTATCAGCGACCAGATGACATCCAGCCAAAGATCTTTTAAGGCAACCGTAGCAATGATGATTCTCGTGGTACTCTGACCATTGCTCCCTGCCCCCTATCAGTTCAGGATATTAGTGCCTCCATCCTAGTGGCTTTAGGGTTATTCAGCCCGTGAAGCTCCACCTGTGCCTCAACCAAACCGCTTCATCCTTATTTATTCTCCGTCAAAGCAGAACCCAAGACGGGACCTCAGAAAAGCCAGAGTTTTCACCCGGCGTGTACGGTTAATTACCTGGTCAGGTAGATACCTGTAAATACCCGTTTTGATGAGCCCCGATGCCACGTCACCTTCCTTTTTTCTCAGAGCAGTTAGGGGCTCGATGTTTTAGGCTAACTTGTTCTGCCTCCTTCTCTTTTGTGGAGATCTTGAGCAGATAGAGCAGGCCAAGGGGGCTACAATATATCTACAATAGATACCTCGAGAGCAGCCTGCCACAATTCTCGTTCGTACCCCGCTTCCGTCTTTTGAGACGTACTGGTACATTCCTGCAGGCCGGTAAGGCACCCGACCATTTTTTGCCTGTTTACACACGTTTTCGCGCTACTTCTCGTCGTTGGCAGAGGCATGCAAGACTGTAGCCTACGCCTCAACGCTGTTAGGCTTATCCAGAGCGTTCCATTCGCCAGGCTCAATGGAGCAAGCGGACGTCACGTACTTTAATGCGTTGGGCCCCCTTTTCCGGTTATTTACCATTGTGACCTCGTACCCAAACGGCCAACAGGTGGTCCATCGTCAACGAGGACGGTCAATCTCCCTTCTTTACTAGAGACCCCTGGTTTAGACAAAAGAAGAGGAGGAGAACGCTGCACTGGCATATTGCCAATGAGACTAATGCGTCCTGGAAAGTGGGAGAAAGTGAACGCGGCACCGCCCTAGGTCTTCCTGTCAGCACCAATTTAGATCTACTGGCCCCTTACCCGCCTGTCTCGCTTGACGCACCCCCACTGTCCGCATTACCTTGTAAGCGCGACCCTTTTGTCGCGTTTTTCTCGCCTTGATGGTCTTTGTCGCCTCTATTTAATTTTCGCGCACAGTTCCTTCATTGTGGAAGTCTACACTATTCACCTAGTGGCAACAGACACGTCAGTGCACACGTCAGTCACGCCTGTGCGCACGTCAGTTGCTGCGTTCACCATAAGTCACTTGCACATCGTTTGCACACGACCCTATACAGGTTGGCCGCGATCGGGGCAGACAAAAGAATTTAACAACCTGTCTACCGAAACGCGTCAGCTCATAAAACGCACTAGGCTGTTCGCGCCTTACCGCGAAAGGCTAAGTGTGCATTGGACTCAAACCACTGTGGAATTATCCCATCTGCCACTACTTTACTTACCTGTAAAAATAAAAGAACTGCCACGAGGACGCACTACCAGTCTGAAAAATCTTTAGCGCTTTTTTAATGACGAATGTACTGAAAACCAGTTCAATAGAATCTTTTACAGAAGCTTGATCTAAATCTGACCGAACAAGAGGTCGTATGACAACTTTCACAGGTATTCTGGTCAGTTTTCTGTGTCATTTCTATCTCAGTTGGTTGAAGGCCAAATCTGCGATATACCATATCTGAATAAATTACCATCAGAGCAACTTTTTAAGACAACAATCCAAGCAATTTAGCTACTGAAGTCTAAACACACAACTCACAACGAATACACACAAAGCAGTCACATTTACAAGGTCATATTCAACAAGTAACACCAGTAGAGCAGCAGTCGTATGGTATGTATCTTGTAATATGACTAAAGCCCATTAGTCAACCACCTTTCGTCTGACCGAACGCACAGCACAGTAGATATAGGTTAAAGGAGACAGCAGTATAAAGTTAGGAGTCTTTAGGGAGATCATTCATATTTTCGTTTACTAGCAACAGGACTTTTATGGTGACTCGGCTCAGCATACGCCCCACAAGACTTAGTGCAGGAGTCCTCAGGCAGTGGTTCTGAAGGCAGCTTGATGGAAGCGCGGATTCAGCATGATCTATGAGCAGTGAAAAATAATGATGGGTGACCAGCGTTAAATGAGTTGGGCAGCCATGAAATACATGTTTACAGCATTTGACATAGTTATCGTTAAAAGTAAAGTTTGATATGTTCAAAGACAACTTACTTCTTTCATTGATAGGATAGCATGTGACAAAACGCACCCGAAATCAAACTTGATTTACCCTTCATACAAAATAACCTTTCATCTCTAGACTGAGTTCTGCCTCTCATAAAGGTGCCTTAAAGTATATCGCATACCCATAAGGCGCAACAATCGAAGCCAAGTATTTTTTTAATTCGGTAATTTACCTGAGATATTAAAAACTAAGTGCTCAACAATGAATAATCCACTCAGCGTATTGCGAATATTTGTGATTGTTTAAAATGCAGAACGTGTACCTCTAAGGGACTTTTTTAAATTATATTGGCTGCTATTTCTTCAACATTTTTAGCAGTTTTTCCACACAGACAATAAGGACGGTGGCGAATCGGAATAGTAAACTTATAAACACATTGTATCGCATGCAGTTGACTTTTTAAGGCCGATTTTTACTTAGTTTCATGAAGCATATTCATTTGTTTCATTTTATTTGTTGAGAAACGATTTCATGCGAATCTGTGCAGCCTTTAGTTTTTTAGATTCTGATAAAATTATTTTGCAATAAAAATATCTTCTTATACTAACAATTACAATTATTAATTTTATTTTAATCTGTATGATAAACTAGAGGGAGCCGCCGACGCTAGAGCAACAATTGGAGGCATTGGAGAAGCAAATTTTTCAGATCCATGAATTTAATGAAGCAACAGAACATGCCATGAAAAAAATTGTTGGTAAGTTGATTGACACGGCTTAACATCTTTACAGCTAAGCTTCTACACCTTCAAATATTTCAATTCATTTTATAATTATATTTTGCTTTTGTTTAGTTTGTGCATACCTAGATAGAAAATTAGCTTAGCACTATCATATTATTTATACCAAGCGGTTGCGCTCTTGAATGATTTCCGAGATGATTTCGCTATGAAGTACATTATGCTTCTGTGAAACCAACGACAATCATACCTTTATCTTTAATTCCCTATTATGTTTTTGACCTGGTTTCATTTAAACGATCATGACAGCTTTTATGTTTTATATTCCCTTAATCAACAGAGGTTATTTGGCGTTTTTTCAAGATTTCTAAGGGAAATCCCACGTTCTAGATATTCCTGTTCGTGCTCCCGTTTGCCGGCATGATTTTCGTGCAACCACTTATATACTTCTATATTTAGCTTTACAATAACTTGTTTCAAAGATTTGTTGTAAAAGTAAAGAAGGTACAGAAGAAACTATTGTAGTATCATTTTATGTGAATTCTGAATATAGTCTTAATATTTGGATTGAAATGTCCGACTAGGTTCACACACTAATTCGAAGGGTATTTTAACAGAAGGTGTTTTTGAAGTCGCAAATTATTTGGTACACTAATGTTATTTGTAATCAAGCGTTTAAATTACGTACTTGGTTTTAGCATGTAAATTAGTATGAAAAGAAAGTAGGATTTCAGCCAGCCAGCTACATGTTGTTGTGTCCTTTATTCGTTCTAATTGCCAATAAATGTGTGCGTATTTACTAAGAAGATACCGGCTGAAGGAAGAAGACTCTTGTCTAGAACACTTATTAGTTTAACATCGAATACCAGTCGCATCGACTGGATATGTATGCCACGGTCTTTTGAACCATTCTGACACGTTAGTTAAGAAAGATTTCAGTTGAAACAAAAATTGGAACAATATTATTGATGCCGCTTAGCATTTGCGTGGCATTTGCCTGTACAGGTATCAATCTGTCCTAAACGAGCTTTTCTTATTTTCGGTTTCACAGGTGCAATGTTGTTTTACGGTACAATGCTGATCATCATTGGGGGATTTGTTGCATATTTTGTTTTCGACCACTCATCGTTTGCGTCCAGCCTCATCTGTTTCGCCCCTGTCATTCTTGCTCCAGGAGTACTTTTCGGTACTACGGTAGCTACACAATTGCCTTGAGTGAATTTTTTACACCACATCCCTCCATAATTCAGTTGAACTTCTATACCACAATCTACTTCGTTTTAACGATATCTAATGTAAAATATTTATATGTATATAAATATGATTTCAGCTTTGAAGGCGAAAGCAGTAACGTAACCGACCATGACTGTAACAATCAATGTACTAATTTAACATTAACCAAGTGATAATCTATTGTCTCTGTTGTTTTCGTTGCTGGTACTTGTTCCTACTAGGGAGCAAGCGACTTTTACAATATCATTACACGTCACGTATTGAGCAGAAGAAGGAAGAGTTAAACAAGCTGATCAAAGAAAAGAAAACGTTAATCAACAGGGTCAAGGAAACAGAAACGTATAAAAAGGTAGTATTAAGAAATATACAAAGATGATTTTTATGAATGAAAACGACAAAATTATCCTTTAACGTTATTTTTACTCTACTGATTTATACCTGCTCCTTCTCCACTTTTTAATGCTGTCAGCTACTAAGCAGATATTTGTTTTCAGTGCTATACACAAGTTGCCGCAAAACGGATTCATTAATATGATTACAAATCTACCAATTGTAAAAGTACTCGTTACAATATTGTTGTTACTTTTTATTCAGGCGCAGGAAATCCTGGAGAAATATGATGCTGACACGCGGATGCGAAAGGCTCAGGCCGAACAGCAAAGAGCTATGATAGCTGTTCTTCAACACACCGGTGAGATACCCGATTCAATGGACTTAAATTCGTTTGTTGGCTCTAAGACGAAAACAGCAGCCGGCTCCTACGACTTCCCGCCTTATCCATCCACTAATGAGAATGGTTTGCTTATTTTATCTCCTTTGCATGCTCATGTCAATGGTGACAACAGCAGCACACAATGCAGCAATATGTGTGTGCGCGTTGTGATTTGTTTCCGTGAGAAGTTCATAGTTGGAACGAATGATAAGGAGGATTCCGTTGTTGCTGCGATCGGGGATTAGGGGTCATGTAGGGAGCAAATCAGTCTGTGAACCAATTCCATTCTAGTCTTGTAAAATCTAATTGTTTAACAACATTTTAGTGAGCATAATTTATAAACTGGACACTGCGTCCATATTTTGGACTGATAAGCTAGTTTTATTTTTTTAGATGCGTCAGGTAATTTATTCGAGCTTTGCATTCCTTGCATTTTATTCGGTACATATGGATGGTGTTAAAATCATGGAATTATCGCGAAAATGACACTACGATCTGAGCATCTTTCGAGTATTAATACACTTTAGCTTAGCGAGTTAAATTGTTATAAAGTTCTAAATAATTAGTGACAATAATTTACTATATAAACGGTAGGTTAAAAGCCAATGTACAGCAATAAGCAAAAAATTTATTAATTTTCGCTCTGCAATGAAATTATCACAAAATTTATCACATATCACAATTGCTAGGTCGAATAATTTCGAGTGCATTTCTGTTTGGAACCTCTGTGGGGAATTCGAGGTATTATTGCGTATTATATGGGTATGACATAAATCGTTGTGTACAATGCAAAGAACAATATGGAATCTTGAACTATTAGTTATATTTTGAGGTCAACTCATTCCTTGGGTGCTCTGCGAGTTAGACTCGCAAAGATTTCCAAAACAGAAAAGCAATTCAGAAACTACTAATGTATACAATGTAATAAACAAATTTGCTTGATGCAGAGTCTTTGGAGGCGGCTTGAAGATTGGTTAAAGAAGTCAAATCTGCCCAGTTTTGTTTTGAAGTGAGATAATTTCCTTAACTTGCCGTGGGCTACTATTCGGGCAGTGGGTTCTATCTAGAAAGCGCTACCGTGTACGCTAATGTGCTATGCCAATATTATAATGAAGCAATAAAGTCAACTCGTCCAAACATCGTCCTGATGTATTCCTATGTGTCTTTAGGTAAATATAGTCTTGATGGTGCGAGACGCTCTAGCTAATATATTGTGAAGCTCTGAGCGACTAGGGTGGTTACTCGTTCGGGAACTAACTCGCATGTGTTCATCACCTATTTTTACGTATGCTGCTGTGATACCATAGGTATTGACATCCGACGACGGGCGGTTGGAACGCCGATAGGGTCTCTAAATATGCACAGGGACTCTGTACCTCAAGGAGCTCAACAGGTCCAAGTGCAACAACATCAAGAACAGTTTACCCCGTTGAAACATGGACAACTCAGAAAAACTGCTCTTCAGCCTATGCAGCAGCAAGGTAAACTTCGCATTTACGGCGTTAATTACTATTTTTTTTAATATTCAATTTTAACAGCAACGGTCGCGCAAAATTAATTATACCAATTAAATCTTTTTTGCCCTTTTCAGTCGAATATTTGAGGAGTATCATTAGTTGTTTTCAATTTGTTCAATTTAACTTCTACCGTAATTTATTATAAGGCGGTTTTGTAAGTTTACACAAACTTATCATTTCGTAAGCTTTTCACTCGTTTCAAGTTGCCCACCATTTGTTTGTTGCGAACAAAATATACGTTTTCTGCTTCGGTAAAATTTGTTAGATAATCTGGTGAGCATGTTAACATATGTATCTTAAAAAAAAGTGTTGGAGATAATATGATTTCTATATAACTACTGTTTCTTGGATTTTACTAATAATTGTATTACGCAAATATTTAGCCATGTTATCGCCAATTCGTAGTCCCTACGTTCCTCGGACGGCCCGTCCAATTCTTCCTCAAGAGAGAGGGGCCGTTGAAAAAATGATTGATTACATCGTCGGTGAAGGACCGAACAACAGGTAATTTACCACTATTCTAAAGGCCTATGTAAATTTCCTATTGGAGAATACATTTTTCAACATTCGATTTTCAGTCATTGTAGTGGCTATGAGGGCCTCAGAAATTGTTATGTACTCTAAACGATTCATAATATGGTGATCACTGGTGATTGAGATTCTTTAAGCTTTTTTGTTGTATAATTGACGTGACAAACATGTTTCAGCATGAAATTGTCGTCGACTGTAATTATTGTTTATATTATTATTATTTTAAGGTAAACTGTCAAAATAGAATAAAAACAAGTGCGCATGATGTATTTCACTTGAGTTTGTTTCGTAGTACTGCTCCCAAAAATGTGAGTGAGTGTAAAAAGCTTCATTAAAAACTATGCAAATATTAGATTGAACAAATACTAATTTGAAAATAGTTTTCTTTTTAAATCTCTCTCGATTAATAGAAGGGTCTCTTCAATAGAAGTATATGCAAACAAAGTTGTTTCATCGGGTTCACGGAAAATTTTTAGGTGGTTAATCAAGCCCTTTCAATGAATGGAAGAACTCTTTGTTAACCGTGACCGAGATAAATCTCAGTTTGAAACAAACTCTAAAATTGACTTAAACGTATAAGCATTAAAAAAAGTATACAATCAACCCTTACGGCAACTATATGTGAAAAGAAACTCGACTAAATCAGCTTTTAAGCAGAATAGGTTGAGAGGTTTTGATCACATGCAATTTTATACATTTTTAAAACATATTACAACCTTTGAAATATCCTTCACAAAAAATTGAACCGTTTTGTCACGTATTAATCTTCAGTAATTATAAGCATAGAAATTATATCGACGCAATTTCTTCGTGGATTTGACAGCAGCTCCGTGTCGTTTTGTCTTGATGTTTGCCTTCCAGAAGACATCATTTCAATATACATAAATAGTAATTATTCCCTAACACTCATTTTATCGCTGCTATGCGCAGGTATGCACTAATCTGCAAAAAATGTTCTAGCCATAATGGAATGGCGCTTCGTGAGGAGTTTGAGTTTCTGGCGTTCCAGTGTTGTTACTGCTTCCATTTCAACCCTGCACGAAAACAGCGACCACTTGCACCACCTCCATTAAGTCTCTCCGCTGCAAATTCAACAACCTCGCTTAACGATATTTCCAGATGTAAGTTGGACGAAAAGAAGCCAACTTCTCAAAAAGCTCTCACACCACCAAAACCAAGTCCTCTTAATACATCGACTGAACAAGCTATTAAACCTACGGCAGCGGAAAATGAAACAAAACGATAAACAACATCATTGAGCAGCCTGCCTCAGGGAAAATGCATAGCGTAAAAAGTACACTGGAGTCGCTGACGAATCCGAAGGAAAGTACTTTCGGATAATCAAGCAATAAAAACATAAAGTCTCTGACTAAACAAGAAAAAGTTATACTTTGCTCCTGGTGAAACACGACACTGTCTTGAAAAACCATTAAGGAGGCTTATGAGAATAGACAAATTGCTTATAAATCGATAATCAGTGAATTTAGAATCGAATTTTCTTCCATGGGTAATAATTGTTGAAGTGAAAGACATATAGCTGTAATAAGAGATAGAGCATTGATAAGCATTGAACGTATAAAATAGTTGATACCTATATCCATTTAGATAAGCAGAAATTATATCGGGAAGTCAATTTAGACTCGGTTAAGTGTAGCGACATCGAAGAGGCATAGATATATCCAACCACATTTAGTGGCAGGACATGGCTTTGAAATATATGCTGTAATGTTGGGAAATCGTATTAAATGCTACAATGCTAATTTTATGTCCATCTGGGTCTATATTTTCGTAACGACTATGGGCAAATAAGTTGCGTGAATGCCACTAAATTGGGCATTCAAAGGTATCTACGAGACTGTTTAAAGTTATTTGGACTTGAGTTGAAGCTTTTATTTAATCTTAAAAGCTAAAAGCTATTATCGATCTTATTTAAGAACATCGCTCAAGTTAAACCGTGCTTTCATAAAATCTCACGACATTATGCTGTTTTCTTAGTCCAAATAAAAATAGTCGTAAGACAACTTTATTTTTATCGCCAACTATCTTATTACGCCTAGCGTGATTTGGCAAATAGCTCAGCAAGCAATGGCTGCTATCTCTAGTCAAGTCCAAAGAAAAACGCTAATTTTATGGTATACAACGCTATTAGAATTCTTGCTTTCAAATCATATGCTTACTATGTGCGTGTCTCTATAAATTTAGTCGTCATCGTAGTCCCAATCAGCTTTAGTTACGCTATACGCTAACGGCTCGTGCAAGTATTTATGTATAGCTTATTTGATATGCGGTAGGTCTTATGCGTTAGGGTCCCCAACAAGGCTAAGAATTTTTTTATAACTCAAATTCAGCGTACTTTATGACAATGGATACCTAGCAATAACTTTATAACCTCTTGCCTTCGCAGCATACTAATTAGCAGATTAGTCCCCACCACGCCAAAAGCCTATAGATCCATTGGTGGACCAGACCATTGGCGTTATGAGGTCTAGACTTAGTGGATATTTGTATGCGATGTTTCGATATCGAAGCCACGTCGTGCAGAGAAATATATTCTTCGACCGCAGAGAAAACAGTCACATAGTTCACGAGGAGATCCTCGTTTTTGTGTATCTATATACGTACATTTTAAAGTTATGTTCATTCTGTACAGCAACTATACAGCTTTTTGCCTACTAGCTTCTTCAAACGAATATCAGATAGTTCCTGTATTATGTGTCCGAACTGCATGCTTTTAAATAGCTCCAGCTGTTCCTCAGCTTTTCATATTATGAAAAGCCGTATCACTTTTTTGGAATTCCTCGAGGATTCGTTGACATTTTTTTGTGCATGATCTCACAGCCCTCGGAAGTCCTGACTAAAGTATTTTCCCTCGATAAGCTGAGTTCCATGCTGCGTAGTTTCTTGATTGGTGCTCAAGAGTTCCATCCGTGTTCATTTCAGTCCTCTTTGCTTCGCGTGTGAGTGGTTTTTGCGCATCCCGCTATCACTCTTCGCCGTCTAACAACTGCATTTACTGTAATTCAATAGCCTAATGACTACGGTAACGACTGCGGTGCAGTTGAATAGGAACTCGTGTCGTTGGTCTAGAAACAATTGGTTGACTATGGGTCTCTCATCGATATCGTATGTTCTCTTATTTTATTTGTACTTCCGCACGGGACATAATACAAATACTTAGCGCGACTGCTTGTGGTGCCCAAATACTGGCCCAACACCAAGCATGTGTTAGGCAGGTGCAGCTTAATTGTATAGTTAAGGCATGCATTTAAGTACACGAGATATCGATTTAACAATTGCACAACGCTGTGCTTTGTCGTATTACAGCTGGTTCGCCAGTTCCTTCGGGTCCTTCGGCGAAGGACTCTGACCAGGAGGGTGAAACCGAAGTCGCTTCAAATTGTACCAGTCCCACTACTGTAACTGAGCCCCATCTGGAAGCAGGTGGAGATGCACGTACAGGTGACCGACTCGCGTCTGAAGGAAATGAAAACGAGGTGGGAATTGTCGATGGTCAGCGGCAAGAGCGCCTTATGCAACAGGTATCATCAATATAGTTGAAAGATAAAACGGGAAATCTCGACACGTAAGAAAGCTACACTTCAGCAGTCGCAAAATACTTCTCAATAGCATGTCGCTTCAATCTCACTCGTGATTTTGGTTTGATTATTCCTCCTCTCGAGTGTATATTCTAATAGCCTATTTTCTTACGATCTCTTCAATGCACTGCGGTACATCTTACGAAATTTTATCTTACGAAACTTACGCGATATCTTGAAAGAAGATCTGTTAGGTAATAATACAAAACGACAAATATTGAAAAATATCATTTAAATGCAAAATATCACTTCACAAATCAGATTCTCAGAAAGAGAGTCTACCCAAGAGACTGGCAACACAGCAACAATGTTCCATGATTTCCTTTAACGCTTATTTTCACACTATGCTGCAAGTGGGCTGGTTGATTGACGATAAGTGGTTGTACATCGTTTTGTCACGATTCGTTTTTCTAGCCAGATAAAACTGACTTGTATTGATTGCCTTCGGTTAGCTTTGTGCTCCAACGAAAAAGAAGATCTGTTTTTGATTCTGCACTCGATTTTGAATCTCTGATAACTATGTTACTATTTGCCCGTTCTCTTCTAGGGGTTGCAGTTGTCCGCAGACGATGCTCCTGAGTAGCTTTTTTAGAGATCAATGCTAGAGCTAGCTATCTGATGTTGCAACGTTGCGACCGCGAGTTCCAGGAGTTAATGCAGCAGCACAAGGCGCTCAGTAATCCACCAATTAATTCACAATGCGAGTGCGCATCGGATGCGCCCGAAAGGAGTAGGCCGGTTAAACATAGATCTGACATTAAACCGGTCATGTTCTTCGCTTTGTTTGTTTCTCAGCATAACTTTGCAGCATAACCTAATGATTCGGCCAGACCAAACCAAAATACGCAAACATAGTTGGTACATGGAAATGAGTGGTAGTAGTTGAAAACTGAGAGGTCTGTAGCAGAAGTGCTTCTTCGCTTTGTTTGTTTCTTAGCATAACTTTGCAGCGTAATCTAATGATTCGGCCAGACCAAAGCAAAATACACAAACATAGTTGGTACATAGAAATGAGTGATAGTAGTTGAAAACTGAGAGGTCTGTAGCAGAGGTGCTTCATTTTAGAGAATGGAGCTTTTTTTATGTACACAGAAATTCTAAACATCAACTCAATGCCGTTGAGAATGCCTGCAGACTTCTGCGTAGGCTCATTCGGTCGGCGGCGAACTGTCATAGACTCACTGTTTAATTCACTTGGGCAATTTGCCCTGCCTGCCTGCGCAAGAAAGCTCTTACAGACCCCAAGAAACTCTTAGAAGTATGTGCAAACGGCCACAGAAGAGAGCAATAGCTTGCTTTTTATAGGCTCCTACTCAGCCAAAAGGCGGATATAAAACAATGATTTTTTAATGAAATTGGTGAAAGAGTATCAAAATGAGTAGACCGATGTGGTTGGGGCTTGAGCAGCATTGATATTCATCGGAAATCCACCGCATTATTAGTATGTTGCAATATACTTACATAAAAATAATAAATCTCGTTGTGCGTCTCTAACTTTTACACAAATACCAGCAAGAATTTGTTCGATCGAACGCTATGTAGAATCTCTTTAGTTTTTTCCTTGCATTATGTAGATGAAAAACTAGAAAATATTTAGTATTTAGAGGCTTTAGGAAATCAGCTGGAATTTTTAAATGAAGAATTTTGAGGATTAAAACTATTTTTAGGGTCAAAAGAAACTGTAAAGAAGTATCCTTCAAGAGGTATCCTTGTAATTTAAAAAACAGATGCTTTAGTTTGTGATTCTTGTAGTTCAGAGAACTGGTACCTTATCTTGTAAATCGTACAGTTTTGGAGACGGACATTTTAGCTTGTAAATCTATGTTAGTATTTTTCTTGTATTACCTCAACAAACGAATTTTAAATTCGTATATGACTATATTGACTCTATAGAAGAGAGATAAATCTTGCTTTTACTGGAATGTATGGAGGAATTATATCCAGTATGGCTGGGCCTTAACTTTTTTAAAGTAGGATGTTTTTTAGATTTTTAATAAACCTTGTATAATTCATTTACTCAAAAACAATGTGCAATCCTCTCTATCCACAAAAATTGTTGCCTTCCATTTTAAAAAGAGCAATATCTTTTTTCACCCTATTATATCCTACAGAGTTCGGTTATTACGCATATTGTTTATTAGTAAGAAAACACCGCAAATTGCTGCTGCTGACACATGGCTCTAAAACTTAGATCATATGCTGCTTCTACTGTATAGCAAAGGACAACACTTTTATACAAGACATAAGTAGTTGTTGTTTTTGATTTATTAAACACGTAAAGGTAAGCCGCTAGCTTGACCCTTGTTTTTAGTTCTTTCCGCGTTTCTTACGCTGCAGTTCTAAGATATCTTTCCCAGATCTTTCTTTCCAGAGAATAGCCCATATGCATCTAGCATGCCCGCTTTTGACTTTTGTCGTATTATCCACGATCTGCATGACGGTATAAAATCCATTAGACCCTACATATGACTTGTACGTCTTATCAACCTGTTCCTAATTCAGTAGGTTTTAGGGAACTCCATTTCGCCGTAGCGTTCGATCTATGTCATTACATCAATATTCTTAGTCGTCTTTCATGGATAAATCATTATTTAATCCCTTCGTGTGGTAAATTTTTCTTTCGCCTGTGTCACACATCTTCACCTAATCATTTGTTTTCCTTTTTAATAATGATTACCTTACATATTACTTATCATGATCCTATGCAAGTGTTTTAATCAATGTTGCGTCCATTTTTTCAAACCAAAATCACCACTACCACTTTCTCCTGGTCTGCATAGGTCAGCATATTCCTTGTTTTTACCTGATTATAATATTTGACTGTATTTAAAAGAGGCTGGTATGTATTTAGTAAATGGGATGGCGTTGTCATCGTACAACTACTGCAAATGAAAATTACAATTCCCAACAATTTCGTTTTTTTATGGAGGATGATGAACGACATTTTACGCGAGAAAAGTTTCCTGTGATTGCAGCTACCAAACAACAGTGGTGATGTGAGGCTACTGTATTTATTTTGCGTAAATTGTTCCTTAATTCTTCTTGCGTGTTCGCTGTAACTGTCTCTCTTCTTTTTATTGTATTTTTTGTTCTCTTCTCGTTTCATTAAACCCAAGAACGTTCCGTTTCTTTAAATCGACGGTCCTCTCCACAGATGATACATTAACAGTCACGCCGGCGTTATTTAGACCCTCACATTGACGAAGTGACGCCCACGAAACGAATTGACAGCGACATTTGCTCATTATCACTAAGTTAATCGCAGTAGGCTAGCATTTTGACTGTCTCTAGCCATCTTGACCTCATCTTTCACTTCTCTTAATTCGTAGCTTCGTCAATCGATTAAACGATGAATTGCTCTAAATAGCTCTCTCTCTGGTTGTAGTGATTTTATTAACAATGTTC
>MNPL01016512.1:27379-45853 GCA_002081605.1 Tropilaelaps mercedesae | reverse complement strand
AGTGTTGCTAGTTACCCTCACCGCCGTAATATCACCTATATGCTTTGCTCTTTTATTTTCGTCGATTCCGCTTTAGATTTATTGTCTATTTGTTGTGGTGTGCTTGGCGGGCCGACTTATCAATAGTAGTAATAATACTAATAGTATTAGTACAGTAGTGTAGTAGCAATTAGTTTTTTCTTACATAGTCTTCATGTGACACTCCGTTCAATGTCGCCTGCTATATACAGAATATTTGTATATCTTACAACAAAGTTCGGTCATACAATCTATCTATAGTATTTATCTTTAATATTAGCTACTATCTCGGTCAGCTTGTGTGTTAGTCGGCCGTACACCGGCAGTTAGAGTCAGGGCTGGGAGATCGAGATCGAGCCTTGGCCAGACGCCAGCTGGATAGGCTATCTCACTGATTTTTCATCTTTTTAAGTCCACCCAGTGGTTCGAGTCAGTCGCTTGCATCCAATGCGTTGAAGATTCTGTAATTGTTATTTTACAGAGCCGTCACTAGCGTGATACAATTACCTGGCGGTTTTAAAATTACCACCAAAATGGATCATTCATTTCTAATTTAATATGGTCAGTATGTTGGTCTCTTTCATCGACCTCCATCAAAAGTTTTCACGTTCCTAGTTTTTTTTGTGTTATGGTTATATTAATATATATGCGTGTATGCATTTATATATGTACATAGGGATGTACACTTGGATCAAAGATGATCACCGAAGGGACTGTCCATAGGGAGGATAATTTCTGTTATAATTCAAGCCTATCTGGACCTAACGCGCTTATAGGCATATGTATCGATGTTCGCAACCGGCAGTACGTCTTATTTTTTATTCATTATAACGTTGCACACCTTCCAACCATCACATAGAAACACTATTAACATTTTGTCTAATGCCACACCGTGAGCCGTGGCTGAATAGCTCAATCATCCTTTCTTCAGTACTGGGAGTTCTCATGGCGTTTCACAAACCGCGCCTTTTCAGCCATCTTACCAATAGAGCTTCTGCAAGAAATATACACGAAGAGAGGAATATACACGATACATAATCTTCTCCTATCTCGCTGTTCGAACCGCAAGTACCACCATGCCGTCCCTCATAGCTAGGCTGAATTGGCCAGCATCCCAATCGGGACTCTCATAACCAATAGAATGTTTACACTCTCAAGAATGCTGACTAGTCTTTATTGCCGACGATCCGGATCAAAAGTCCCAGAAGATCTCGCTCTGAGTCTCCTCGCCTGGCTGAGAATTGCCTACATGCACATGCAGAGGTTTCATTCGTTGCACGACACCGATGGCCGTGGACTGGCTTTCCACTGCATGTGCGTGGGTCGGTTGCTGTATCGAAACCGCCTTCAGTTGAGTCCGTTCCTTGTGCGAAGCAACAGAGGCACTCGTATTGTTGCTGATGCCGTTAGCTAGCTGACGGTGGTGGTGATGCGGCTCCTTCTTCGAGCCTCGTGCCTGTGTCCAGCTCTGCCTGATGGGCTGGGCGACCTTTACGACGGGTATACTCCGAGGGGGTCGCTCTTTCGCGCTGGGAACACGTTGGCTGACGCGCGCTGGGAGGCTCACCACCAGGGGACCCTGACATTGTATTCCTTGCAATCCCGATATCTGGTGAGCCTGGTATCCGATAGTGCCATTGGGATTAACAGAAGGAAGATTACCATTGATTTCGGAGGTCCGACACATTTGGGGGCCAGAAGGCGTCACTTCCATTAGAAGACGGGGCCTGCGGCTCGTCGTTGTCGCTTCGCAGTGGTAGGCGTCCTGTCATACCTGCAAGTCCAAAGAGAAACGACGGCGACAATAGTCGATAAAAAACAAACCCGTCCGCATTCCTAAACGTAACTTGTAACGTATTTTTTTCAATTTAAATTCTCGTTTATTTAAACAAAAAAGACAATGGTTATTATCCCTATCGCCTAGTAAGCTTCATTTAAGTCTATTAGTATTATTAATTTCTACCGCAGTGAGTAAAGTGATGCGCATCTCTTATTTACGACATAATTACAACCATACCACCCAGAACGAGCGTGAAACGAGCGTGAATAGATCATGATCGACACGCAGAGGCACGTCACAACAACATTCTCTTATAATTATTACAATAATACAGAGATGAAAATATGGTTCTATAGTTCGCATCTACTTAAATTTCTTAAAGTCTACCCGATATTTCTACAAAATGTACAAGCTATGTAAGTATCCAGCGACAATCATTCCCTTGACTTCGTTATATAAACGAAAAGACTAAAACTTGAACTGTTTGTTTTTGTGCCAGAAAAACAAATCGTTGACATGGTCTGCTTATCGAGTTGTATGTGTACTAATGGACTGGCCGGTCGTAGGCGATTTGGATGCACTTTCGAAAATTTATTAATCATATTATTTTTTATAGCCTACGAAACATGCTAAGATAAGCGGTTTTATAAAACATGTCGATGTCATATAGCTTTGAATAGAATTTGTTTTAGACATGAGTTAAAGGGTCTCTCCATATTTTACAGTAATAGGTGGATTTATGTGTAATAATTATTTTATAAAGATTGATACAAAAGCGAGAGTTTTTAATAATGAAGCACCTAAAAAGGTATTGTAGAGTAATACAGCGGGCTTAACAATCTCGGTTAAAATTTAAGTTGGCAGATACCTCAACATCCAGATTTGTGAAAAGACTCAAGCACAGTTCTATCCTTATAAAACCTTACAAACATTAAAAGTACAAATTCAGCTATTCCTTCCATTGCCCTTTTGTAGAAAATTAGCTATATACCGTTAGGCTTATGACTGTGCTGTAATGCAAATTGTCTAATCTTTCCAAAAAAGCCTCTATTGATGGAGAGCTTCATAAAATTTAAAGTCCTTGAAATCTACTATCCTTTGATGATACATCGGCATGTATTTGATTTTCTAATCTTCCTATAGCCTGTATACGCACCTGTCTCGATGTTAAGCCATGTTAAGATAAAGATAAAACCCTTTAAATGGTTATGCTGCCTTTGGCTTGTACATAAAAAGGCAGATAATTCGATAAACATGAGGTGCCGTAAAGAAAGTTGTGACATATAATTAAACACAATAATAATTGTTAGATGCCATTACATATAATTTGAATTACGGCAATCACTGACGACCAGGGCCCGTGAAACTAATGGCAACTTAGAAATAATTGCGCCATAATCGCTTTTCCAAAAGTTACGCCTCCTGCCCCTATAACATAACTCTTTTGGCATAGGAAACAATATTAACATTGATAACATTATGATTGAGCCATACAAACGCTCCACGTACCATGACGAGCGCGATAAGCATTTTGTCAAGAATTGATACCTTAAGGCTGAAAGATCCGAGACCGAAATCCACGAGGAGACGAGAAACATAGCCTACCGTGCTGTATAGTAACGAGCACCTTAAGGCTTGTTAAATGATAAATTATCAGATAATATATTGGATTAACGTTGCGGGCTCGAACTGACAGCTGGAATGTGCTAACACCTTGCCGCTTGTTTTACCACATTAAGAGATGCTTTGGGACCAACTTAAATACATCAATAATACAGAATCGCTCAAATACTACACGAACTTTGCAGTCCCAACCACATTTAGTCATCGCACTAATAACTCTTTTCGAATCACTAATGGAAGTCCAATGCATATCATTATCTTACGAACCCTTTGGTTCCTGGTGGCATTATTGGCGTAGTGTGCTTGTTGTTGTTGTTGTTGTGATTGCATCTCTATGCCGCCTTTGTTGCTTTTTTTGACCTTTCCACCTTGGGAACCCCGCTGACTATGCTGGGGAAGTCCCCCTTGCTGTGAGCGGTTGTAGTGACCCCGTCCCTGACCGTAGCCGTGCGAAGGCCCTGAAGTAATTGGCGCTGTTGCCACTGAGGGTCCCTGGGACGGCCCCGGTGGCGCGGACGGCGCCACCACCGCTCCTACTCCTGGATATGGAGGTGGTGGCCCATTCTGCTCAACAGGCGGCACGTAACGTTTCTGGAGAGACGAAACAAAGAAAAATAACGCAACAAACTTTGTCAATACCCTGCATGCTGAGGTCAGAGTGGTAAGCGTGATGTCCATAGTTTGGCATAGGCTGAAAACAGGGGAAATACTTCGATTGTACTCACGACCTCTTTAAAAAATACAGTAAATAGCCTATGCGGTTATAGTTCATTCAAAACCATAAAGCATTAATCGTTAAAATCACGGATTGAAAAGCTGAGTTGTAGGTTTACCGTGGCGAAAGTTTGATTTAGACTTACTCGTCGTTTAAAAGTGTCGCCCGGTCTCCGTAACGTATCCGTTATTCGAAGCGCTGGTGGCATTCGTGGATTGGAGCTAGGCGTGTGTACAGCGCAGCAGCGGATGAAACACGCCATGGTGATAATGAGTGAGACCATCATAAGGAGGACAGCCCACCAGTTGAGAGTAACCCATTGACGAACCGAGTGCAAACTTTGCTTGTTGAATAACAGGCGCTTGAGTCGCGCGAGTGGACCTTCGGCGTCAACATTCCGGCACTTCTGGAACACATCACAGTAGCCGTGGAAGTTGTTGCACGGAGAGCCCGGCCGGCGTTTAATGCCACTAATGTGTCGCATGGCCTCGATTTCAAATGTGCTTCGACAGGTCTCGGGCTTGTTCCACTGTTGGCAGGCAACTTCGCACAGTTTGTCGGGATCAGGCATCTTATCCTCAGTAAGAAAACACTCCTCGAGGCCATACTTGTTGCAAATGCTTCCTGAACACTCGCCGTTCCAGCACACCTGTGTGCCGTTGTTACATTCAGTCTTGTTGGGCTTGTGTACGGGGGCAGGGCAGTGTGCCGAACTGCCCCGGCAGTAGGATATCTCAGTGCAGTCGCTCTCTAGTCGACAGGGTTTACCCGATGTCTCAAACTCGCATCGAAGGTTACAGCATGGCCCTTCACTGGGTGAGCAGTGTGCAAAAGAGCGACGAGTGCAGCCTTTCTGTCGTTCACTGTTATCTCGTGCAAAGCAACATGATTCGTCACATTCACGCTCGTCGTAGCCACAATCGCACTCCTCGTGCGCTTCGACAATTTTATTGCCGCAGAATGGACCCTGATACTCTTGGAAGCAGTTCTCTTTTTGTTCGCCCTTGAAGATAGCGTGCAAAACATTTGAGATATTAGCAATCGAGCAGTCGGAGAACTTTTGGTTATTTGGCTGGTGACCCTGCGTGGCAGAGGCATACATTATGTAATTCCCGTTGTGACCGCCGGGTACGCATCGGGGTGGGAAGTCGTGCGGTGAACCGAAGTTATGTCCAATTTCATGCGCAAACGTTATCTCTGACACCTTGAGCGGAATTTTGGCATTGTGATTGAGAAATGTAATTATGCCAGTGTTAAGCGAGCGGCGCACGTTCTCGCTCCTACCGTTGTTGTTCTCTGAATAGGTTTTGTACTTCTCGCAGATTCCTCCTGAGGCACCATTAACTGATGCCACCCAGGCCAAACCCAACGTGCCATGTTGGAAGTCTCTGAACGTCCAGACATACGCTAGACAGAAATCGTCATGATTTGCAAGTGAGTTTAGATTGAGAAAGTTGCTGGCGTCAAGATTAGCCGCGCAAAATGGGTTGGTAAAACGACTTTGGCCTTGACAGGCCAGTGTGTCGTTGATGCGGATACGTTGGACAGCAAACTTGATGTCCTTAATTCCGTTGAAATCCGTATTCTTATAGATCCGCGATGCCGCTTCGACATGCTGAGCAATGAGTGATGAAATCTCTTCTCGAGCCTTTGCGTTGTCTTTACCCGTTGAAATAATGTGCTCCCACAAAAATGTATCGGTCTGAACAAACAGATTGCATACCTGCGTTCACAAATCGAATCGAAACTTTGTTTAGTCATCAGTTGACATATGATGTATTAGACCTTATTAAGTAAGCAAAAAATACTAGGAAAATGAACTAATATTGGTATAATGACAATATCTCGCTCTTGATATATGGTGAAAGTTAATTATGATACCATTACCCATTTGCTGCTTTTGATAAAAACTAATCAAGTAAAATAATCAAAATTAAGTTTAAATATTCAAGTAACGTTACTATGAAATGCCACTAGCAGCCACTATCCATTGTTGATTCACAGATATCGCTTCAACAGCATCTTTACTATACACTCGTTTCTATGTATTATAGTCCAGGCACAATCAGTACGGCCAAGGCAGAAAAAACATACCCTTCGGTTGGCACTGCTAGAAAGCGTTGAGTGTGGGGCTCGAGTGTATTTGCTTAAAGGATTTGTCTCGCTGAAGTAGTACCTCTGTTGCGTCCCTCCACCGTGGCTGGTCCGAGCAGCCGATCTTCTGTTCTTCCATCTTTCTTCGGCCAAGAGCGTTCCTTCGAAATCTTCGTCATCTTCAAATTTCATCTCTTCAAGATGTAGAGTCGGCTCGTGCCGCTTGTGACGCTGGCCTTTGATTTGGCCACGGCTATCCTTCGTGTTTTTGGCCACATTCCCATTACTTACTTTGCTCTCTCGAATTTCCACTGCGGAATTGGCCACTTGGTCCATCCATTTACGAATCGATTCGTCCGTTACACCACAGCCTATAAGTCGACACCAAATTATCATTTATATATAATAGCAAAGCATTAAGGAAATTGTGAATCCTTGTTGGTGAACTTTCTGCTGAACTAGAGCACTAACTTTTAAAAGTGCCGTTCTATATTTGAGCTCTCGGGAATAAATTGATTTGCGCACATTAGGGACAACCGATCATTCATAATTGTTATTTAATGAGCAAATATTTAAATCAAATTCGTACACAAAAACGATCTTATCAGGGAGAAACTGTTTAATTTACGCGTATGTGTTCAAAATAGTTTAACTTTGGTTGGTTTCAGCTGCCATTCACGATCAATCTCGTTAAGTGCACCCAAATCAAGGCTATGCTTATGCTTTTAAATCTAGTATTACAACTATACTTGCAGATTTGTAAAGGTACATATCTTTTAAAGTTCATTGGTTTGAAATAATTGAAACAGCACTTGTTTCAACTGAACTTGTAATATTTAACTCATAGGTAAATATGAAGGATATGGCTAAAGTCCATCACAGATAGTGAATCAGGTTACGTTTATGTTGCTAACTGTTAAAACATGTCGATCTCTGCCTTGTGATTTTTCTGGAGTCAATTTCCTTACACGGTTTGTATAATAGACTCTTCCTGATGCCCCTTTTATTGAAAATTTTACATTCGAAATTACATTAATAAAGGTGTAACGCAGGCTGACCCAAAGCAACTAAACACTAATCACTGCTCTATATATTTCTTCGGGAATACTTTTCATGGAATGGAGTATAAAATCATTCTCAATTGTTGGATACTACCCAACTCCCTATGACTTGAAATGTTTCAGATTTGCCACCTTCAGTCTGGACCCTAGACTCATGAATTTTTTCTATTTCTTTTGCCGCTAAAAGGTCAGTGCTTCATCCACCATGTAAACTTCTAGTCCGTGCGTGATTCCACATTGGGGAAAAATAGAAAGGGTCTACTACTGTCTCGTTCCCAAGTTTGTGCCCGTGCTGCCCAAAGTCCAATCTCTCTTCTCTCTCTCTGCATCTCGCTATGCATCTATGCTACCAACCACCTCCCTTATTGTAGGGTCTTCTCTCTCCACTTCCCGATTACCCTTATGGTTAGTAATACTGCAAGACCTCTATAAACGTACGCTTCAACTGCATGAAGCAGTTGTAGCATGCATATGCAATCGTTTGCAGCACTTCAGCCTAAAGCCATAAAGGATACAAACATAATTCCTACCAAAGATTGTCTTTGTTCCGAAGATTCTCTCTATTCTAATTATTATTTATTATTCCTTAGAGTTATTGATTCCTTAATTGGATTAAAAAAAATAATACAATGAGACGAAACACACATTTCGTTATTGTCAACTATATATGCATCTGTTAGGAACGGCTTTTCCCACTGTGGATCGTTCATATTAATTGCTTTCACCAAGCTACCCTACTTACTGCCTTGTCCGTCTTGGTGGCCCGGCAACTCGACGTTAGACGCAGCATACATAATTGAATGGTACTCGGGACCCACAGCGATTCTTGACGATTCCTCGTTAGCACCCTCAGCAGCTCCTTTTCTGCTTTTGTGCTTCTCAGAAGTTGTTGAGTGCACTGGTTCATCGCTGTCAATTGTGTGCTCACCAAACGTCTGAGTTTCTAATCGTCGGTGGTACCCAGCTCTCTCCACGTAATAATGTTCTTTGTCCTGTGTGGACTCGATCCGGCCCTGAAACGTTTGTTATATTTACTACCTTAGAAATTTCGCTTGTTAGTCACGAAAGTCAAACGGCAGATGAAGCCCCTTGAAATGTGTCTTATAATTAGGTCGTTGGTTACGCCGATGCTGCCGTAATGCGAAAACTTTTGACCTACCGAGTACACTAAAGATAATCGCTTCTTGTACTGATAGCCTGGAGACACACGGGCTGGGACATTAGAAGCTGTTACATACCAGCCACATTAATTAAAATGTTAATTTATTTAATAATTATACGGCCCACAACATAATGCTCATCTATGATAGATATCTGGAGTACTATATGCATTTTTAGCTTTATACATATCAAACCCTTTTCACGTAGTAACTCTGACATGTATTGTGTACCCAATGATATATCTTATGTCTAAAGAAAAGTTCTTTGACTCTTTAATACTATATTCATACAAAACAAAATGGAAAAATAAAATTTACTGCCTTGCCCTGATTCGTTTCCCGAATCGAATCTAAATGCAAATTTTTTTAAACCAATATTTCAAAATAAATCTTCATAAGCGCAATTACTGTTTTGTCAGCCCTGCTGCGTGTTTCTACGTGTTCCGCTTAGCTCCTATTACTCGCCTGAATTTAGTGGAGAAGGGAACGTCTACAGGAAAGTTACCTCTTTACTAGCGTGGAGCCCCAAAAGGCTTCACCGTCGATTATGGTGAGTTAGACACAGACAGGGATGAATAGGACATGGTGTCTTTTCATGTGCTTCACAAACTCAGATTTTTCCGTTTTTTAAGAAACTCGTAGATGAAAGTCGCGGCGATTGGAGAACACAGTACGGTTACTTGATGATAGCGTAAGAACTCATCAACATTATTTGAAGTGAGCCTTTTAAAGCCATTATACAGACCTTAACTTTCTTTTTTCATCCAGACCTCTTTTTTTTTCAAACCATCATTCTAACTAATCTCTACTATTGTGGTTTTGCGATTTTCGCCAGAATTGCACTTTATTTACATGATAAGCTTTATCTTCATATTTGAAGCGAAATTTGAGAGATATAAGGTTGAATTCTTGCAGGGAAAGCTCATGTTATCGATTCTCTGCGGTGCGCAGCTCGGTTTAAGGCCGTGTTTTACATACAAAACATTTAAATGGCCGTTGGTTTGATTAATAAATGACAGTTAAATCTATTGACCAGGTGAGACCTTCTAGTGAATCTAATTGTTAAATTTACCTGAAATACGCCGTCGTGAATGCTTCCAAACACGTGACTGTCTCGTTCTCCTACGATCTCGCCTGAGTATAAGTGGTTCGTATCTACCTGCAACGGCCGGCCAGTATGATCTTCCACCTGGAGACCGTCCGTGAAAACGCTCGTGTCCCTTTTTAGGCGAAGATGAAACATCCTGGCAAAGCAAACAAGAAGATCAGGTACAACATAAAATATCCTTGTTCTATTTGTTTCTTTAATATTAGAAAAATGTTTACAGAGGACTGTTTGGAAAAACAACCACGATCGTTCTGTTGTTATCATTAGTTAGAGACAGAGGCAGCGCAATTTTTTCTCAAGTGTAGTAATATTAAATAAACGAAAAGAAGGCTACAAGTCAATTTGATTGCCGTATATGTGTTAAAAAGCTATGAACAAAAATTCTAGAACTTCTACTTCTTAAAACATCGTATTTATAGATATAACGAAATTTGTATCCTTGGATATAACGATCGATTCGGAGCTTGTAATTGATGCAAACATCTAACGCAGTTTAAGTTACCAAATTATAGAGTACTAATCAAAACAGATAGATTGTAGAAGTTACAGCAAAATTAAAAAAGTAAACGATAATACTATGGCAATACAATTTTCGCAGAAAAACCGTTATACTTAAACCCTTCCTTAGTTTATACGATCCAACTGTTTTTTTTTTTTTATTAATATGTATGCTGCAAACTTTTCAATTTAAAGTTAACGTTTGCGTCAGTAAAATGTAATCGCACAAGCGAATCAAATGTGTCAGACGTGATTAAACAACTCAATTAATCAATAATTTCTTCCCATAGTAGACACGATAGTCCGGTCATCTAGGATATATGATTCATTACCGCTGCATCGTTAGTACACAGTAGCCAGAGTTCAATTTGTGATATTTCTCGATGACGACCATTTCTGAATTCAAAATCTGCCTGCCATCATTACCAGCACATGTTTAAACTATCAACTATGTTTGTGCGGTACATTTGCAGTGCACACCGAAAATGGTTGAAGAAGGGGCCCCAGCTGTTCCTCACCGAATTATTTAGCTTAGCTCATGAACGCCAAATGAGGACGATCTTGTAATCACCTTACTGCAATAAATATGGGCTCACATTTATTTTAAAGAATAGGGCACGTTAGAGCCTTTACGATGCAGCCATGCCTTGTTCGTGGGATTTGTAAACATCTGTTTCGTGTAGCCTAGTACAGGTTCTTATGAGAAGTAAATATTTTACTATGAACCAAAAGCAGTGGTTTACTAAACGAGTTAATTATTTGCTGGTTCCAGTGTATATTCTTTTTTGAAGTCTAAATTTTTTAACAGGCCTAGTTCTACTACTGACGCTATTTCTGTCAAGTTCTTATCAAGTTCAAGAGACTCGCGCTCGATGAGCTCGTTACCGTACCTGTTGTGCGATCGAAAACGCAGATGTACTGCTGGTGTTTGGCTTGAGCTTGAAGGGTCGTCCATGCTTCTGCGAACTCTTTCATGGCGGGCCTGCAGTTCCCGATCATCGTACACCACCGGCTCAAAGTGGCGTATAAAACGATTTAATCGTCGGTAACCGCCTGGACTGATCGCTTCGCCATTCGCCTGTGTCTCGACACCTGTAACAAGAGTGGAAGAAAAATATAAAACTATGAACCTGAATGAATTTTAGCGATTAACTTAGTGTATTACAGATATGATGCACACATTATCGAAGTAGCGGTTATTATTATTGTTTAGCCAATGCAGATAGTATTAGAACAAGCAATAGTGGTAATATTTACAACATTGCCTCCGCTGACGCAATAATTT
Source organism: Tropilaelaps mercedesae (assembly GCA_002081605.1). Lineage (NCBI taxonomy): Eukaryota > Metazoa > Arthropoda > Arachnida > Mesostigmata > Laelapidae > Tropilaelaps > Tropilaelaps mercedesae. The sequence continues at coordinate 34,511 of MNPL01016512.1, read as the reverse complement.
TTAGATGGTGATACATATACAAAAAAATTTGGCAAAAAAATATAAGCATCCGCTACTCATATTTTTTCATAGATAAAATCCTGCTTCCCGAAAAACATAACAGGGGACGACTGAATTCCTATAAAATAGAGGCACATTGAACATCCAGTAGACATAATATTCGATACACAGATATGAAGCGAATCAGGCTAGTATCTGCAGCTGTATGCGGGAAGTACGTGCGCGCTTGTAAGCAAAGCATCACCAGTACCCTGATCTCTTAGCGATTGAGATTTTTTCAGAGAATCGTATCGCAAAAAGCTTCTAGTTATTGTTCAGTTTAAATAATGTAGATCCATTTACGTTATGAAGATGTGTCAACAGCCATTGTTCTTCCTGATAGGATCCAAGTGAGGGTGTGTAGTCGATACTGTTAAACGATGCGTCTACTACACGTACAATAGCTAGAAAAAATAACGCCGATATAGTCTTTGTGTGTCAATTTATTATCCGTTGTGATGTCAATTTGCCGTGTTGTAGAAATAAAAGAAACTCAATCAGCCAGGTATGTTATTTCTGCAATTACTTAATGTATTTTTGAATCATTAAGTAACTTAATGTGCTCCATCGTAGTTGCTTTTAACGCTAGATTTTGTTTGTCGACAAGGCTACAAATGTCCGTTCGGCACCGCTCGTATTGACGCGATTTGAATCATAAAACAATGTCAATAGTCCCTGAGAACTGGAATGAGGTTTTATGCATTGTACCGATTTGTAGATCCCAACTGCCACTACATATCAACCAAACACGGCAAGTCGTGGTATTGGCAGGTCTTAAGGCCCACCGCCAACACACAGTCCTAACGTTTTAGCGTCCATCGGCGCGCTAGTGACGCGACTCCGTGAACTGACCCATGACAAAGGCAATAACAGGGGCCATGGTAGGTATGCACTGCACAACAAAGAGCGTGTGTGCCCTTGTGAATTTCCTTCGACCGGCTTCGCAGTTCTGCACCGACTGCAGCTACTCCTGGGATCAATAGGGATGACCAAACGTTTACTGCCTGCAGCATCAGCCGACGATTAGACAGAAGGCAGTACTGCTAAACAGTTTTATGATGCAAATCCAACGGTCGAGAATGAGCCCGCTAAATTTGCGGGTCAAATAGCACACAAAACTTGATTATTTCGTTCGATAAAAATCAAGCTGCGTAATCTCCACATTAAAATATCAATACTGACAGGTAATATCGATTATAATAATATTATAATAATATAATAACATATATATTTGTAATGTAGTTGCCAAATTGCCATAGGTGCACCCTACTCCGTATGTGAGCACAATGCAGGCTTATTTTACAAGTTACAGAATAGAAAAACAGATAACAAAAACGCCGCTACGCCGGCGTTATCCGCAAAGTTTCCTAGTCGTCGCAACGCAGGTAAAGAGGCCGTTGAACAAAATTCTTTGACCGGACATCTTTTTAACTCTAGTCTTTAACCTCTGCGTCAGATAGCATAATTTTGTGTCGTCTCTTCCTATCCGTTTCGCATGCAAGGGCAATCAATAATCTTGTCCTTCGCAAAGTTCGTCTTTGAGTATTACACTCAAATATAAATCCTTCAGAAATGACAAGAAACAACGATGCTCTTCTATATAACTAGCGTGCGGCGTCATCTGTACCTGTCTCGGTACTGACTTGAAACGGGGAAAATATTTAAAGGACCTAGTTTGTATTGGGAATTATATTTGCAAGACATATTAATTATATTTGCTATCATATTAATTATATTTGCGTCATACGATATGAACTGTTTATTGTTTCGAAAACGGAGAAGGGAAAAGCTTATCCAAAGTGTGACTTATTGCAACAGCTTTTAAAATGGTACTCGTTACAACGGTTATTATTACTCCTGCCATAGCCGCCGCCGTCGGCGTTATTGTTTATATGATATTTTGTCGTTGTTGTAGCTTGTAACTACTGGTAATATAGCCTTCTGTTCTGTTTTTCGTTCGATGTTTGCTAATATTATCATTTTTGCTGACGTTATTGCAAGGGCTGTTGTCTATAATTATGTTGTTCGGGTTCTTGGTGTCGTTGTCTCATTTGTCGACATCGTGGTCGTCATCGGTCGTCTACCGATTGAGGTCGGGCGTTGTTGACCTGTATGGGGGTGCATTTTTAGCGTTTTTGCTTTGCTCGGGTTAGTTTGCTTGCACACCCGGCCGACTCTATCAATTCGAACAATAGACGTACAACGAGCTTGTAGAAGCACCAGCTAGCGGTTCGGTTACAGGGATCGACTTACCACGACCTCGACAGCTCCAACAAACTCAGGGAGTGGCCACTTGCTAGCTATAACAAGGGGGAGCTAATATTTACTTAGCCCTATTGATGTCGCTATGTTTGGATGTTTTACGAAAGCTTCTGTGAGCCGATGGTCATACCCAAAATCCGGGCTGCACAACAGAGGCGGTGACTAACAACATAAGCAGTGATTTCTCAATTCTGCTTCACGTGGCATTGGTGGCGGGCTTAATTGGCTCTTGTATGCTAAAACGACCACTATAACGTGGCAGATGGTGTTTTAGGCGATGACCAATGCTCAATCATTTGTTATTCGCACCCATTGTAATCTCAAGCGTACCACAAGCCCTGAATATATTTCCACTAAGTTATTGTCGACATTTTTATTGTAGCGAAAAACGTCCTACCACAACTGATACACTGACATCTGCCTACAAATATTTTAATAAGAACTGCCTATAGTGTCTACCGATTTTCATTGATAGAACGGAAAATAATTATCATGTTACGAACAACAATTAACAACCTTAAAGTCAAGCCAGGTATATTTTCGAATGAATGTATCAATAAAAATGCCCTTTATACATTACAATAATGCGATCGATAAGTTGTAAGATTTAAATTTCTTTATTGGTTACAACGCATGGTAGACGCAGGTATTATACCCGCACAAGGTTAGTTATAGGTTAACAGGTCAGTGCTATTTGTCTTTAATCCTCATAATCGGTTAACATGAACTGCTTAAACATTATCAGTTGAAATTGAGTAAAAACAGATGATCCATTGGCAAAGCATATGTGTGCATTCATTTGTTCGCCGTTACTATTAAGCGGACATCAGCCTTCAAGCAAAGATGCAAAACTCTGCTTTTATCAATTCAGCCAGTGGTAAAACGCCAATAACGCAGATTCAGTGATGGTCGAAAATGCTGAAATGTCTCCACCCATCTCTACTTTTAGCACTCATTGAAGAAGTCCGAAAAATCATCCCATTTTAACACGTCTAGGAGCATGTATCATCAGGAAAATAACAATGCCAAGCACTTTGAATAGTGGCGCGAAATAGAGTCACACACCACGTAACCAGACTCCATTGTTAATTGACTCGAATACCTATCCACCGCATTAATCTCTGGCGCGGTCATTACACAAAGTGGAGCTTTGAAATATCTTGAAAAATATATCTATACGAATTTACAATGTTAAACATCAGTTCTAGGAGCTGGTCATTTAGATCGTTTGCCTATCCAGATAGATTCGCTCTGGTCTGTGTTTATCTGATATCAACCCACGCAATTTATACATTAAACATATAAGTACATACACATTTTACAAAAAAACAGAAGGATGAAAAATAAAGTAAAAAATATACAGTGCTCACAACGTCTTCTGGATCATCAATGCATGTACGTATTTTTGTAACTTGAACGTCATGATATGTTACCGCTTAAACACCGTGCTCTGTCTCATAAAAAAAAACGAGAATCCAGCAAAACACAAGCGCTTTGATCTTAAATATTCAACACCAGTCCAGCGATGGTGATGTTATTAGGGCTGCTGCTGCAGAGACGTCGGCTGTGTGACCATCCGAATCCTGCGATTTGTGGGAGCCATGATACCAGTCGTGCCAAAGAACTTTTGAACATTAACAAAAATTAACAAAACAACGGCTAATATTGATTCAGTTATAGTCCACTGACAGTTGCGAATTTCAGCTTCGCTCCGCTGGCCACTGGCATTCACCACCGTCATCAAAAGTTTACCCCCTCCTCTTCCTCTGTACACCCTCCCCCAAAATTCGTTACTATTCTAATAATTCATCAGCAACGACACATCACGAGCCATGTTGTTCTAGGGCTTCACGCAAAACGGGCGGGTAACACTGGTACCTTTCTCGCACCAGTGGAAAAAAGAGCAATGATGACGAAAGGAGCACCAACCCATGCCAACTGCCAAACAACTCATCTGTCTGCCCCTCCGTCCGTCCCATCTGTCAGCAGCGATGTTAGGTTATATAATGTCGTATTGCCATGCTATGCTGATGTCGTCGTATTGTGTGGTTTGGCAAAATGAATGATGCCGCGACCAACTTTTTGCCGCGACGCTGCAACATAGCCGCCACAATCTTTTGCAACATTATGAATGTGATGAACGCTCATCGCGAAATAATGTGAGTACCACAGTACACACTTTTATCGGCTCGATTGTATGTATAAGTGCCACATTACTAAAAATTGCTGCCTCAGAATCGAAGAACTTTCATGGAGAAGGTTGGTAGATATACTACAAAATTCGAAACTGCGTAAGCGCTAAAAGCTAATCAAATGGTGGATTTTCTCATGCAAAATCTCAAGATTTAGGCTACTAAATATTTAGTAATGCTTTAGTAAATATGAATACATATAAACTGTATATAAGATAGTTTATCCAATGAATTCAGTATTAAAGCGCTTCGCTGTCATGTATCAATTCCATATTTGTGTGATTGGTGCACAAAACAAATCGTCGAAATAGAACTGTATTAATGGAGTGATGTCGGAACAAATTGAGAAAAACTGATCAGCGAGCCAATACAATGTGCATTTCACATATACAATCAGACAGGAACGTTCGGAAAGAACGAATACTTCCTCCAGTTCACTCGTGTGGACAACCGCTAGTGTAACTGCACACAGACAGACTAGCCAACGTCGTCCAGTACCGGAATTTGGCAAACCCAAACGTTTAAATCCTTATTACTTTGCCTTTACCCCACTCCCCCGCGCCCTCAGAACTTACACGAGTTATAAAAGCGGTAATGGAAAATTGTAATGCACGAATCTGTTGCGCATATAAAAAAGGCATATTTAGAGCGTTGAATCTGCTGTCACTGAACGGAAATGTCATCAAACGCAGTTTTTGTATAGAAGTAAAGGAACACACTTTCTTTGTCAAACGGCGAGTGAAATCATGTATTTATGTACTTGTATGTAATAAATGTACGACTAATTATTTGCAAGCATAACTCGAATATTTGTCTTCAGCTATTCCACAATAAGAAGGTTTGAGCCGCCTTTAATATAATAAGAGGCTCGAAAATAGAAATTTTTCCATATAATAAACCATACTGAGCGTTGCATCTATCTACAACGAATTCATTTGTTACATTCACTTAGTAAGTTTTGTTTATTTTCCGATGTTTTGTGAAATAACTCAATTTACTATGTTCCCAGCCGGATACGGGAGATACGATCTCATGGGTATCTGCCCGAACAGAATTTGGAAGTCTCTACACCAAGTCATCATCGAAATCTTGACAGGCTCTCGATGGGCGGGGAGTTCCGCTGTAGTTCAGGGTTAACGTTCCGCCATCTCCTTTGCCCTACTCAATACAAAAATATCGTTACTGTGACGCGTAAAGTGAACGACTTACCTTTAATACCTCCTGATGTGACATCCAAAAATTTCGATTTGCATGCTATAAAATTTTTGAAAAATTTTATTCACAGAAGGTTATAGCGTTAAGACGCTATGACCTTCAAGCGAATATTCTAGTGACACAATTCTTCCATCTTAATGGAAAAACCAAAGTGGTATGTTCAGACAGGATGGACTAACACAATTTATTCTCGGCATCGCATGCATGGCGATGTCGTCGTACGAATCAGAGTTCACTCTCGAAGTGCCATCGTGTTTCCTACTTTGTCCGTAACAATAACGCAACATTGCCACCATTCTCGCCCATTTCGCGGTGCATGAAGTTGAAATACAAACACCTGTATTTGGAGGTTTTCTTCACTCTGGACATAATGGGACCAAACTGTTGAAGGAACTTTTTCGTCGTTGTTTTACATTGAACTGTAATCTCACTTAAAATTCAAATTATGATAGTATACTAAGTGTGAATTTCTCGTAACTGTCCTCATTATGCATGTAAGATAGAATTTTGTAGCAACTCCTTAAACTGTATCTTTGTATTAAAGATCTGCAATCTACCAAGGCTGGCAGTTCGCCAATTTGCGAGCCACCAGCGGATTATTATTTCAAGCCAATAATTCTTGTTTTGCTCAACTGTTCCAAACAAAATAGCTGCACGACCATTTTTTGTACATCAACATTCTTCGCTAGCAAGGGACGCTCACATTTTGTAGTTTGCTTTTATTACGTAAGTTGGTTAATCATAATGACTTGTTAGATCTTATGTCGTCAGCTTGTCACGGCCAACAGCCGTGAAAGCCTTTGAATGATGCAAGGGTTCATGAGTATGAGTCTAACAGAAGTGAACGTGAATGATGTCGTTGTTTGAACAGCCAACAGAACTGCATGTTGCAGCCCGGAGTAAAGAAGGCATGGCCGCGAAGGAAAAGTGAGACCACTGCAGGCTGCAGTTCATCACCGTTACCAAACAATATATGAAGAGATATATTCACAAATGTCCACAAGATACGATAAAGAATAGAGGTGCTATATATATATATCGTTTTGAAAGCAAGCAGATTAGCCGGCATGTGTCTGCAGAACACACTGAAATCTCATTGCACCACACGCAAGAGGAAGAGGAAAAGGGAGTTTGGCTACGCTCAAATAATCGGTACGAATCCTGTAAGCAAGTATTAATCAAATCATCGTGTTGTAAGCAACAGCAGTTATAGTAAGAGCAAAATGTGCACAATGCAAAATGCGGCATGTGTGTTATTATTGGCAAAAATATGTTGAAGCTCTGATGATTCACTGGTCTACTGACAGAAACAAAGAAATCGGGAATGCTTTCCTTAAATTATGGCCAATCCAAAATACGTAGTCGCACAAGTTATCGCACTTAAGATGAGGTACAACGCATCGTGGTAAGTTTTACGTATATCT
>MNPL01016510.1:0-28007 GCA_002081605.1 Tropilaelaps mercedesae | reverse complement strand
TTCTGACGGGCGCATTCAAGATTGCTATAGATGCCGTTGTAACCTGTGCGCGTAACAAGGACATGTCTCGACTCTCCGGCGTGTGGTATGAGCTGAATTGTTATTTTCCGACCACAAAAACGTAAAGACTATAACAATAAATATATGTAATTTTATTATTCTTATTATATTGATATTGACATAATCTCCAATGACTCTTTAGTTTCTCAAGGCTGAACCCGCTGATAAAAGCCAGGTGATGACGCCGACCCAAAAGTGTACTCTGACACCCTTATGAAACTTTTCCGATTAGTGACAACACAGTATGTAACAATATTGTACCATAGGCTAATGCTTGCCAGAAAATACTTGTTTCACTTTTCACCGACAACGCCATATCGTCGTATGATGAAAGCAATTAAACTAAGCATGTAAGTAAAAAACACGGAAAACAATATTTTAAGTGTGACTTCTTCGTTTGGAAATGTAAAGTTAGAGGCTGATGCCATATAAAGCATAAAAATTGTTAACGTTTTTTCCAAGTATCCTTAAATGAGGCTTGTGAAAAAACTGAAAACCCGATTTGCTTCAAGTATTTGGTGTAAAAATTCAGATATGTCTCGTTGTGTCTCTAAGGTGGTCTCTAAGGTAGTCGAGAAAATAACCTCTTTTCTAAATTAGTTTGAATATTGCCGATTCAACCAAGAAAAAAAGTTTTTCGAAGTTTGAATGAATAGCGCAGAAATAAAAAACCATGCTGGAACGAAGCACCTTAGGTTGTTTCATTAAGTCTGCTAAGGTATTTTATTGTCATAATAGTGGGTTGACCATATAAAAGGATATTATGATTTAAGTACAATCTAAGCATGCGATGAGACACTCGTCTCGTAACAAATCACTTAAATATATCGAGGTCTGATATTACCGCATTAAGATCGTCGCAGAAATTGTATCACCTTAGTGATGACGAACCTTCTGGACCACTTTTATATGATTCATTTCGTTAATTGAAGGCTAAACGGACCTCATCTTAATTTCTCTTCCGTCTTCTTCGGCCGTCTTCTTCATTAGTATAAGAAATTGACGTTTATGTTGTATTTACCGTTCAGTTTACATGCATTCGGTGTAGTTTTTGCTGCTTTTAAATATCACATGAATCTCACATGAATCACTTCTTCCTAACATGCGCGAGTAATTCGTGGAGGTCTGCCATTTTTGACAAACCAAATCGTTTGTTCACCTGGCGCATTTCCGATTCTATGCTCTTTATGGAGTAACGTAACTGTCCTTAGGATTGGCTTGCCGGCGGTGTTTTCCCCGCGCAAGGTACAAACAGGGTTCGCTGAAGCTGAATACCCATTTGCTCGTATTATTTACGGATAGCCTGTGAGACACTGCAGTCACCTGTGATCAATACCACGTGGCCCTCTCATATGTTTACTTCGCGATATATCGTGACCTATTTGTACGAAGAATACCAACACATTTAATTCACGACGCGGTTTTTTGATCCACTGTTTGCTAGCGATGATTCGAATTTTTGACGTCTTTTCATTTTACTTGTGAACCACAAACTCTTCAGCATTGTTAGCTTTAGCTCTCTTTACTTCATTAGTCTTTTTTGTGAAATTCTAGTAGTTTTAGTTTTTTAGTTTCCTGTTTATTGGTAGCCTGGAATTTTTTATATCTAATAAGTCGACTTTGTGGGACTCTGTGGGATAATAAGTCCGCATAGGTCCATGGACGCATCCGTTGTGGCTATAACGTTTGTTGGAATTGCTTGTCGTATTGCTGTATTGCTTCAGCTCTGATCGTTTCCAAGAATGTAAAGAAATTTTTACGCCAGGTCAATTTGAGGTTTCTTCGTCGCTCGGTAATAAATTAACTAAACGGGCGCATGCTTTGTAGCGATCAATGTTTAGTCTTCCCTGGAGAGTTTTAGGGTTAACACGAATTTTTTCAACCAATTGAATTTTTCTAGGATTGAGCAAGACGAGTTGCAAGGAAATGGATCGTGAAGTTTGAAGCAGCTTAATTCTTTAGTGTATGTTTTGATTGAAAAAAAGGATTGATCAAGCTTGTTGGAGATGTCTGAGACAGTTGCATATCCATACGTTTGGGAGAGCGAATGCACTACTATGTCCGAATGAATGAAGTAGAAGACAGAAGGCAGAATTGTCAATGTCGTGGCACACTTTTATTGTCTTTCCTGAAGACTTTGTACCGCTGGGGTTGCGAGAAATTTTCATGTGTCTTAGGTTACTTCTCAGGCGAAGAGCTCGAGCTGTCGGATTACTGGAACAATTAGTCTCTATCCTAAGTAGTTTTTTCATCGTTGGATAGGACTATTTAATTTACGAGACGCAAAGACAACTCTCGCTGGCCACTGCTGTACCAGCAATCTCAAAGGTACCAGTGTGGGTTTCACTATTTTTCAATCCTAGCGGTTTTTTCGTCTTCTGCTTAATTTTACTTATCTGACGCTGGTGAGCACCATCATAATGATGGGTTTTTGGATCTTAGACGTAGGTTTTTGGATGTTGGTCTCTCAATACAGATGATTGTTGTTTAGATTTAGCTCTTCGTTACTGTAGCACACTGTGTGCTACAGATCTGCATTATGAATGTAGACAGAGGTTTGAATTTATACACTCCTTTATCCCTCTTAAAACTTAATTTGCTCATTGCATGCCTTTGTTCTACACGCTTAGTCAGTACGCTAGACGCTGCTTATTACAGCAGCGTCTAGCGTACTGAGTTCAATTTTGCTAAACAAATTTGTAGGCAGCCAAAATTAATTCGTGAGCATAGCAGTGGTGTTGTTAGTTCGCCCTTGCTATGGTTGCCGTATGAAAATCGTTTAGCGAATTATCGCAATGGCAGACAAATTGAATTCAGAAGCCGATGAAAAATGCTACAATTCGAGGCCCGAAGTATAATTTGAGCTTAGTTAAGGCTCTGTTTAAAATATATGCCCTCTGCACAAGATATTGATGAAACGTAGCTATAATATCGACTGGTTAGTCATTTAGAATCGAGTTGAGGGACGAGGATGGCATTTAAAATGGCATAAAAAATTCTCAAACAGTTCTACTTTCTTTATTAAAAATAGATAACTGTATTTTACATTTTTTATACACAGCAGATAATTATACAAACCAAGCTAGTAAAGTATGTTAATGCAAAGTGGCACCAAAAGAAATCTAAATCTAACCTCCTAATGAGAACATCTTTACTCGTTTAACCAATTGATCGAATTGGTTTACAATTTTTATTTTCAAGCGCTGACCCTTCAGTGTATTCACTTGCATAATTAAGAATTGCATATTTGTTAATAACGTCTATATTTAAGTTTATTAGTTCCATTTCTCGTAGCACGGTCAGAACCGATTCTGATATTTTGTGACTTAGGAGTGCGCATGCTCTACGCAGTGACTAAACATAAGTGTACGGTGTACCAGCATGTTCAAGAAAATACTGTGCATCAGCTGAGACTATCTACCCATCCAGCCAATGTGGTAGTCAAATTAAAAGACACAGTTTAATATATTACATAGTCTACTATGCAGTATTCTGTTGATAAGAATGCTTCCTAAGTTAGGAAAGACGACTTTTTCAGCGGAAGCCAACGCTTGAATGCCGAACTCAATCAGAAAACGTCCACCATTCCCTTTGTCTATATGAGAAGCTCTCTAATACCATCGCCTTTCATTAGAAGCCTTGAGATCATGCAAACAAAAGGCCCTTCTCGGTAGCAATTTTGTTCTTTTTGGGGACACGGGTTTGTTTGTTTTTTACACGTGTACGTAGCTTGGATCGATAGAGCACAAAACAAGCCTAAAGCAAAGTCTTCTCTAATGTCAAAGGAGATGGAGATTCAAATACCATCTTTTCTAGTTCGATTATTACTCCAGAAGCTGACGCTCAAGGCCCAACGGAAGATGCCGTATCCGTTTTAAGCTGCATCGAAAGACCAGGCGGTACCTAGTAGGACTTGGGATCGATGGCGCTGCTGAATTTTGTTCTATTGGTTTTCGGGTAGTATATATTTTGTATTACTAATATTGTATTAATATTTGTATCAATGTTGATCAGGTTTATGTAACTCTATAAACTTTATACATTGCGTTTATACATTGCTCCATACAACTCAATTCAATGGTTTAACACTGTAAGAGAAGTTTTCTGAATGGCGAACATACTGTTTGAAAAGAGGAATAAAGATGTGTCTCTCTCGTTGCTTTAAATTTTAATCATCTTGCAAGTGTAAGTGGCAGAATACGTTTATTTGCGCTGAATAAACACAAAAGCAGATGCTAACTATAGAACTGAAAGTACAGTTAACGTAAACATTAGATACATTTGCGCTCTTGTAAAATACGTTTTCAGTACTTTAAAAAGCACTTTTTAAAAAGCAAATTTTTGTTCTTATAACATATTTCGTTTGGTAACGTATTGTAGTAAAAGGCAAAGTATGTTTATCAATCGGGCGATTTTAAATGTGTGCTTAGCTAGTAATTCGACATTGATTTTGTTAATGGATGACTTACAATATACTGTCATTTAAAATCGCAAATAAACAGCAGTTTTTTGCAACTCAAATAAAACTCGAGTTCTATTCAGACTATCTGGGTCTTGAATCCTCCAGGCTTTCCATGTGGGGTCGGGTCATTACGAGTTAATTGAATGTATCTGACATATAGAGAAGAAGAGGGAACACAATTTCTCTGGAGTATTTTCCCTGTCTCTCTTTTTACTGCAGTTGATCCTCTAGATCTGGTAGCCTAAAATAGATTAAAATTCGGTATTTAAGTATAGGAATCCAGCAATTGTAGTCATCATCGCTGTGTATGATGCTACGAGTGCCCATGTAACAACGTACGCTACTCTCCGTGTGATGCTTTGGGAATATTATAAATCGAAAGGCTTTTGTTCCGGTCAGTCATTTAATATCTCTTTCATTCTAGTAAATCGTTAACTATTTAAAGCTTACTGTTCACGGCGTGCTTACATGGCAGAATTCAATGTGTTGTTTGTTTTCTTAAAACGTTTCCTAAGCTATTACTCTCACCACCTGCCTAAGTCATATTTCACTTCAATATCCATTCTCTGTTTATTTATCTCTGTAGATTTCTCGGTGCGTTGCATATGGCTTCTTCTAATTCTCATCTAGAACAAGCTAGTTTCTGCACGGTGGAGAGACAATGCCCAAGAAGATCTCTACACAAATTTTTTCAAGCTCGTCTCTATATTGTGACTTTAACCTCTATATCTTCTACTGGCTCTGTTACATCGTGTTAGGCAGAACTCTAGTTTCAATAACACAGAGGTGAGTATCTTGAGTTGAACCTCTAAACGGCTACTTCGGTTCGCCGCAGCGCACGTTCGCAAGAAGGCAAAGACTTGTTGCCTCGATCGTTCTCACGCTGGGTGCTTCGCACCTAATGCAGTTGAGCCGGCTTCATTACTGTTAGTGAATGCTCTGTCAGGCGACCATGCTCTTGTTTAAAACTGGTCGCCTAGGCCTACTTGTATATGTAGGTTCAGACGGACGTCAGTGTTGCGGCATTCGACATGATAGCCATAGCAGCGGTAGTGTAGCGGTAAGTAGCGGTAACGCCTTTCGGGCGTTACCTGCCGTTTTACGGTGTTTTCTTGGCAATGGCAGCAAACGGTGTACAGTTTATCTGGCTGACGTTGAGTCTCTTTCGTCGAGCTACAGCAATGGTTTGATGCCTGCGGAAGCCGTGGAGCCTGTATGGGCAGTAACGATGCTCGCATCGGGACGAACGTCGGTCCGCACTTATCCGCCAATCAGGCATGTCTTGATAGGGATGAGAACTATCCAACCTCATTGGTAGACCCAGAAAACGGTCGCTATAAGAATTTTCGCGAGAAGTTGCTACACCAGTCTCCATTCAAGTCCACAAAGGTATCACATACAATCTGCTCTTGGGTTGATTATCAGCCAATATTTAACGTCGCCGGTAACGCTTTTTGCATTTCTTCGTGAACCGTACCCCATAAATGTAAATGCACGATCCATTCCGGTCACATAGATTGCCTGCCATATAGGTAGATACATTCCAAATTTCCCAAATTCCAACTATTGTTTATTAGCGGAGCTGTGCTTAGCACATCGATCTTTATTTTTCAAACCGAGGTGTATGAAACATCGGTTTCAGTACAAATACGTGCAAAAAGGTGCGTTTTGAGCAGAGACGGTGCTAGGCCTCGCGCAGATGAAGGAAGGCAATGATACATTTAGGATTATTTTGAATATGATCTAAGTTACCCTGCCTATTACTCTACCAGAGTTGACCATCAGCTAGCATTCAACGTCGTCGGTATCGCCATCCAAAATATTCTAGAAGGATCTTTATGTTTTTGGTGTGAATTAGCGATTCTAGTTTTTTTTTAGGAACATTTTATTAAACATTTTATTACGATCATTATGACTACACGTCAATTGAGACCGCACTTTTACGGACTAATTAAATAGTTCTTTTTGTGTTTATTGTCACCCACCTTATTTAAATCATATTCTCATTTTCATTATATATCTATGCGAAATTAGATGTGAAGGGGTATGTAGTATCAGAGAAACCAATACAATAAACACATGCATTTTGGAGAAATCAACGCTCGTTATTATTTTCTTAACGGAAAGAATAATTGGACAAGCGGGAGGAGACTACAGAAAACGATTCCATACTGCAATTAACATAAGTGACTCGTAGAAATAACTCACCCACTTTCCGCCGAATAGGCTGCTGTGTGGTAACGCTGTATGTTCTACTGGTATTTGCCTTAGGAAACACAGTTACCCTGCTGTAGCCGCGTGAAAATGCCTATCGAAATAAGTGAATTCAATTACCTTGCCATTTTCCTTTAAACGTGGTACCGGCTTTGCGAAGTAGTCGACTTCTGAGAGTAAAGAAATGAAACGAGCAGAAAATGGTTTAGAAAAACTGTATCGACTCCCTGATTTTACAGGATCATTATATTTATATCCATTCATAGCCATCGGTGCAATCCCTGTCATTGCTATATGCCGTATATGCCTCTGCCATATATTTCATGTTTATTTTACATTTTCTCTGGCTTCGTTTCTTATTCCCCGTAAATTTCCTTAAATATCCAATGACAACCAGTATAGTACTGCACGCTCCCCTTCGGCCATCCTTTCGTCTTACTTAATGGGTCGATGTGCCAAAAGGGTAACGAAATCGGCTCCATTGCATTTCGTTATAATTATTCACTAAGTTGCAACGTAATCTGCCAGTTATCAAAGTAAAATGACTTTTATTCTCCATGGATCAGCCTGTTATTAAGATGGAAGGAGCTAACAAAGAAAACACAAAACGCTATAGCTGAGTAAAGGCACCGGGTGTTCTGCAAATGGTTTCCAACCTTTTGTGACAACAACGAAGGCGGAGCATTTAAAGAGCCTACAAACTGCGAAGAATTTCGTACAATGGGAGTGACAAAAATTCCGTTTAGAGTAGGAAAAGCTCAGATTTTAGATCTGCATAACACACAGGCAACTTGAATTGCTGAAGGTTGTAGGAAAAACTTGGCTAAACGTCAAGACCTTATCAAAACTTTGACAAATAAGTCTATTATCTCCTGGCCGTTAATTTGCATAAAAGATAATTTGTTTCATTTTTATGCCACCACTTTGTCGACAGCAGTGAAATATTTGTTGCAGGCGTTCAGCTCGTGTCGATATTAACAGGCAACTCTCGGTAAATACATTCCGACAGTTGTTGACTATTTTCAATGCTCCTACCCTTCAGAGTCACGTAGACGCAAAACCTAATTCGTAACAATATGCCATGATCGTTTTGTCTTTGACTTCACGACAATGATTTCCATTCTGGCGGCTGGAATATGTTAAAAATCGATAAACTGAAGTGCTCTTACGGACAACAAGCCAGTTGTAACGGAGGTCATTTAGCGTTGCGGTCAAAACGTCGATAAAATGTGCACCACGTTGTCGGAGCTCAGAGAACGGCATGCAAAAAGGGTCACTATTGTATCTTTATCCTCAGAAGCTAAATGATAAAATTGTTGGTTAGTATTCCAATATTCTTCGCTGATCTAAATATTTTCAGGGCTGACCACTAGCCAACATTCAACATCGAACCTGTGCAGCTACTTGTCTTCTCCAGCCGGCTTAACGCGCACGCAAATGCACCAAGCCCCCGAGCTCGACTGCTTCGAGATCTGAGCAATGGAAGCAGTCCGTCATTTCTAGTTTATAGACCTTTTCAATAATATGTACAAAATTTGTTAGAGAATGTGCCCTTCCATAGACTTTTGAGTTACTAAATTATTCACGTCGAGACTACAGTTTAATCCCTTAGGGTCCTCATAATTTAAAATATTTTATATGCATATGGTTTCTGCTGGGCTAAACTACAATTGTGAAGTCAATTTGTCGATAAAGCTAGAGAAAGTTGATACCCCTCTCTCATAATTCGGCGAAAATAAATAATCTTGGCCTTCAGAAAATTTGAAAGCATTTCATAAAGCTAAGTTAGGCATAAAGGAATCACGTTGACCAGCTGTAGCGTGTGCATGTTCTTGGCGTAACACATATATGAGGAATTGTTAATTTGCGACTAGCGTAAATACTCAAGTGGAAGGGGTGCCCCCAGTATTGAAGTTAGCTGCAATTGTAGCCAATTGTGTAAACCATAATAGTAGTGCACGTGGCAGAGAATAAAGCACAGCAAGCACTCATTACACCGGGGTTCTTGGAGCGTATCGACTATTATTTTATGGGTCGTTGCTGTAATATTTGGTTCAAGTGTATTTCTAATGCGCTCTTTTGTTTTTTTCCCCGGCTCAGAGCTTTTATCCAGTTGCCTGTACACTCCAAGCTATGAACCACAACTAACTGCTTTCTCATGTCAGATATTTTGAGTGATGTACTAGAGTTTGAATCGTACAAGATGCACTTCTATTATGGTAAAATCAGACACGTTCTTGACATGGATTTCGAAAATTGGCGTAGGTCGGTATGTGTAAAAACACATTCGGCTCTTCAGGAGTGCCACTCATTTTGAAATAATATATGAACCATTACTTTAACACTATATTTTATAAAGACCTTTTAAAAAAAGACTTTAAACTCATTCGAAGTGTTCATGGAAGCGCTATTTCAGCTACCAGTCCTTTGTAAAATTCATGTAATTACCAGTATCAGCTTCATGTGTCGTACAACCTAATACAGCTCAATATACTTCTGTTTCTAGCAGTACAGCTTAACTGTGTAATGGTAAATATTACTGCAAAGTAGAATTATTGGTTGATAAATGTACAAAAAAGTGGTCACTACTCCTACGTTTCGATTTGTACAAGGGCTACCACTCTTCTGTCTCTATTAAACAAAATTGGAATTGCCGCTATTTATAGTGGGGTTACGCACACGCTCCAGTGGCAATAATGGGGACTGCCTAGATTATAGCGGAAATAAGAACATCACTTATCTCCGATTTCATGTGAATTTACGTTAGTTTCTGTGAGCACTGGCACAGTAGAGAGTGGAACATAGAATTAATGGCTCCGCGAAAGATGAGAGATGTCGGCGAAATCTGAATCCACGCAATCGGAAACTTCTAATACATGCTCTATGGCGTTCAGGAGAGTAAAGATGTCATAATCAATAACTTCTGAATCAGGATGAAATTTCAACATATTTATTTCTTATTTTTGTTCGATATAATCGTATGTTAGAATCCGGGGGACGAAGTGAACATTGGCAACTTTTGGAAGAAGCTAAGAAAGCGCGCGTTCAGGTGAAGCCCACTGCTTTAGCGATTCACCCGGTTCCCCTGTTCATAAGAAAATTGTTTCGAATATCTGTTTGAGCTTAAAGCTGACACGTCGTTGATCGTATTGCATTACAAGTTCTCTTATGAGAGTTTACTGGACTCGTATATTTGTATTACATGCGCGCTAATTGTTTACAGCTCTTAAATCCTGTGATACCCTTTAACAATTCTGGAAATTTTTTATGGTGGTTTCGTCATGAAGTAATTTTTGTAACTTTAATTGTAAACCTTAAAGCTGTACTAGACGTGGGTCCAACAGAGCTCTACAAAAAGGTGATTGGCGTACAACCTGTTGCCGAATAAATGTGTAGTGGACCGTTTTAGGGATACAAAGGCATCCAGATGTACTGATATGAGAGTGCATTGTGGTAGATCAAGCCTGTGATGTTGTATATTCCTAGTATAGTTGTGCCCTAGGGCGTTGTAATCGAGCAGATACTAGCAACAAGAAAGTTCAACCCAATTGTAATGGGCGTTATCACTTATGGCTAGACACAAGTGGCGTTTCTGCGTGTGCGCTTGCCTGTGTGTCACTCTAATAAATTACAATTGAAAGATGAACGACGTTAGACTGCAGACATACATTCCGTTTTGTTTTTTTATCCTAGGATATTTATCTGTGTAGTAAACACTGTCCGCGAAGACCTTTTATAAAACAGGCTGTCAATAGATGCGGATAGAGCCATGAGGGGAGAGAGTGATATGCTGAAACGCTCCCAGGATTCGGTTCTCAGAGAAAGAGCCTTCCAAGACCGAAATCACCCACAGGGGATAAATACAAGGATAGCTATAAAGCCGTCGGCCATGCCATAGCAGCAGATAGTACCTGCGCCCCACAATAACTATTGCAGAAAGACGCATAACAGTGAGATAGAGGATAAAACGGGTGCAATAAATACTTGCCTAAAACTCTCTAAAAAGCCCAAAAGCTAGATAACATGAGAGAGCACCAAGAAATAAATTCTATTTCTAAATTCCAACTGTACAGGAATACTCGTAATAGAAATAATATAATTAGACTTTTTAGTAGTTTTGAGTTGGTGACGTGTGTTGAATCTGCAGGTATCATTTGTGGTGTCCTCATTTACAAATTAACCTGAGTCGGCTAGAACAAGCGGCTGACCTAGCCGGCGCACCTACCCGCACAGAATCCCGTGGCGGACGAATAAACAAAAAAAACAACACGAAGTTCTGTGTTTAAAAGATAAGTATTTTCATACCGAGAGGGAAAATTTATATAAATTCTCTCACTGCTGCTTGTATTCGACGAAATAAAAAGAGTTGCTAGTCCGAATCTTCCATGTTTGTGTCTTCTCGTGTTGAATCTACATCATTTGAATCGCCGTAATTTGAAGCTCGCAGTTCTTATCGAAACAATACCTACTCTTTTATCATTGTCAATGTTTACTGACTTTAATAAAATACCTTTGCCCAACAATCGAAGTGATCTCTTATAGAATTTACCACTTATTTCTCGTGATGAGTCTTGGTACTCTTTGTATTGTCATATTAGCTGCACAACTTTGCCACTTTCAACGATGTCAAATTTGTCCAACTTTCAGGCGTTGCACATCGCGTGTTCCTCTCATGCTTTACACTTCGGTAGGCTAAATTTGAGCTCTAATAATATATGCATGTATGTGAGTCACGAGATGCCACCGCTTAGGCAATTATTCCTTCCCCTCCCGATCGTCTACCCGATGGCAATTTCTTCCAATCCGTTTTTATCCGAAGCAGAATATCGATTGGGGAGCAGCATCGAACTAGTCGTCACAGCATTATTGAACAGAACTAAATGTGCTTCAACAAGTTTGGTTGGCGGACGACTACCCTGAGAGGAGTAGCCTGAAGTAGTCGAAAGCAGGAACTACAAAACGCGCTAAGCTCTTTGTTCTTCTCCTCGGCGAGACGAATGAAAGCTTTTTCGATTTAATTTCTAGTTTGAAGAGGGTGGCCTGCCTAAGCGGCGATTTACAGCGATGCGAGTGACAGGAGCGTACCCAGGAGTGTACCCTATTTAACGCTGCCGAACAAATGTAGTCCAGAAATGCAAGGGAGAACATATAAAAGAGGAATATTGTTTAGGCAAACGTAATTGTGGCCGGTACAGCATACTCTATACGAATGCGTCGATGTGTCTAGATAGATTTTCATATATTTAGTTTGTACTTTTAATATCCGCATCAAATATTACACGAGATTAAACAGAAGATTCGACGATGGACGTGCGAGTATCTTCATGTGTGCCTTTAAATTTCGAAAATTCGTCTTATCGGTGTAGAAAGTGAACGTTTTTGTTCTTCGTCCTAATTTGTCCTACGCAGAGCTAGTGATAGTGAAAGTGGGTGTGATTATTTCTTTTAAAACTGGAAATTCTAAGCGTGGTATTCAAATTACTATTGATAATGAAAAACAAGTCATTCTGGACGGTCTTCTGTTAAGAGGAAAGTAAAACCGTAAATCCTCTCAAATTCGTGCGAAGTAGTCGCCCATTGGACTCTTGTCGTAATATTAGTAAATTTCTTTCCATTTTCCATCCCTAAAGTATCATTTGCTTTTACTCTTACTTGGCATTGCTCTAAACACCGTGAAAATTCTGATCTTTTGACGCAATAATATAGACGTTTTTATGAGTCAAATATGGCATTTGGGCACACGCGGTAATTTGACTTAAGGTCGATGTAATGAAATGATACCCTATTTTCCACCGCAAAACGGTATTTGATCGAACATTGCGTTTCAAGTATGAATTGGACGTAATGCCCAAAGCCTGATGGTAAACGAATCAGAGGTAGCGACAAGCAAGAGCTGATTAATAGGCAAATATTCTCACGCAGCTTTTCGCCCGGCTATGATCCGAGCAGCCTGATTTATTGTTTTCTTCGCACTCAAGCATCTATCGGAAAAAAGCATTACCGGGAAAAAATGAAAATGACGATTCCAAAATAATATATAAACTAAAACAGGTTACAGTTAGATGTTAGTGGGTCAAGTATGCTGGCTGAACTGCTAAGTTAGTAGCAATAAATAAGAAGCATGCCGTGAAAATGACTTACCATGTTTTGAATTGAGCATAGAACTTACTTTTTCCATGAAGCTGTTGGGCACAGAGAAGTATATAACGCTGTGCTAAAGTGTCTTCCGGCATCCTAATGTTTAATGAGAGAAATAGGAACAAAGCAAGCGTCACAATCTATTCATCTGTGCTAATCCTCTTATAGAATTATAATAATAGAGCAGTTTGCCATGAAATAGCTAATGAAGATAAGTAGCAATATAAGTGGCCTTAAGCCGTTTTAAAGTCAATTTTATTACCATGTAAATTATTATCGAATTCAGGATTGTCGGCTAAATCTAACAGCCACGACTGTCAGACTGTAAAACTCCTATTGGTTGATAATCTTTTAGCAGAAGAACTTGTTTCTAAATGTGGTATTTTCCGTAAATACCACAGAACTTCGGAACGCCGCAATTCCGCCGCAATCATCCGTACGCGAACGAGTGCCTGGGCGATAAATCAGATCATTGGGAGTTGAAAATAAAGCGAAGTTACGTAATACCATCATTGAGAATTTATAAATAACTGGATTGAGCGAAAATACGTTTCACGATTCCGAAAGCTCTCTTTCGATAGACCCACAACAAACCGTACTTGTTAAATTTTTAAATTTTCTTTATTGTTTTTCTTTACAGTTGAGACAATAAGCGCCGAAGGTAAATTCTGATGCTTTTATAAGGCAGTCATCGTCGTTTGCAAATCTAATTTCTTAAGTTCAGGATGGAAACGTGCTGTAATGTAACCTTCTAGCGAACACTTCGGTCGTTTGAAACTATGTGTCTGAAAAATTTGTCGAAAATAGTGCAACAGTCTCATGGCTGCTAAGCATTTGGGACTCTGAATTTCGTTTTTTCCTTGACGATGACGAAAACCAAATGAAGGCTACTGTTTCTATGTGTAACACCCTTTTCCCAGAAACGTTAGCTATACCTACTTAGGGGAATTTCAGCTATCGCAACGAAATGTCACGTTATAGCTACGGTTATGTAACAGTATCCTAGAAACTTCGATCCCGATGCACAGTGGTCGGCATTATATTCGTAGTGCACGTTCGTATTGGAAACATGTATATTGAAATTGAAATGTGCAAACACCGATTATGTAAACATGCGTATACGTATACGTGTACATAGATATTTGTTTGCAACCATCAAAATAAGTAAAAGATTGACTTGGCAAAGTCAATCTTTGTTTGGATTACACATTGGATTACATACATACAAGTTTAAATTACATATTGAATGAGGTTCACGAGAGAAAAAGGGAAGTATTGGAAAAAAGAAAAATTGAATTTTCAAAGGAACCATACACATAGGGTACCTATCGACGTCTCTTTCTACAGATTAGTAGACCAAATTACCTTGACACGAGCTTTCATGTGGGGCATATATTTGCTGTTACTCTGTTGGGCCAGACTAGTTTGATCCTTTGACATGTACTGTATAATGTTACCATCTAGCCACTTGCATTTAGTAATGTAACCCTTTAGGGCTGGTGGGTTTTGGAAAGAAAGTAGTTCAAAGCAAAACGCGATTGGTTTGATTAAGATTGGTTTGTCTCTGACAAAGGCGAACATGGCGAAAATAAAATGAACATTGCTCCCAAGGAAGTTACACAACGGATTTGACATGTTAGTCTAAAACGGAATCATTCGATTGAAGTCAGGCGACTTTAATACGGATAATGGCGATTCTTTAGAATAATGTTTTGTTTGCCTGTGCTATTCGTTCCGTTTATCGCTAAACTAAATATATATTCCAAAAGCAGCAAGAACAGAAACACAGTTGGCAATTGCAATCATCTACCTAGCATTTAACAATTAATTACAGGCGAAGACTAAAAATATAGTATATTTTGATAATTTAATTTCTATACAGATCTGTTGACAAATAATTGCAACCATACTGGCCTAGAAATGTAGACCCACTATAACAGTTCTTGACATGAAGTTTTAACAGTGCTATTGTAAATGTTGATCAATATATAAGCACTTATATTTCTCTGAATATAATAATAATAATAATAATAATAATAATAATAATAATAATAATAATAATAATAACACTATTATTATAATTATTATTATTTATATAGAAATATTTGTATATATGATATTATTATTATTATTATTCTATTAATATTATTATGCTCGGGTGAACGAGTGCTAGGCTTCAATAGCACTACGTCTGGTGGTCGAGCTACTTCTTTAACAGGAAACGACGACTGGATGAAACGCACACGGCAAAGGAATTAAGATCTTTTCCATTAATGGGCAACCATGTGAGAATCAGGCTTCGCCCGTAACCTTGCGTGCTGTGTGGCCCATGGCATTCGGTGTGACCGATTACCAGACCGGGAAGAAAAATTGAATTTCCCTTTGTTCCTTTTGGCTTAGCGTTCTGAGCTTATTAGTTTATTCTGCCTCAGGTTCACTTCCTTGAATTGAAAGCAAGATAGACTGCACTTCCGTACGTGCTCATGTATATGCGAGAACCTGACACGCTTCGGTAAATCTTATACCTAAGTCGTTTTTCTTTATTGGAATACATTGCATGTTTAAATTGATATGCATAAAAGTTTTCATGTGCGTATAGCTGAACAATATGGAATGAAATACCTGACTCGTTTTTGTTGAAGAAAAGACTAGTACAGCAGCGACTAGCTGCTGTACATTATCCAGGTTAACCAAAATGAAAGAAAACATGATGCGTGGTGCCCATTTCTCAACGATAGATTAACTGCCCAGCTAGTTAAAGGAACGAAGATTTAAACGTAGAAAGGTACGTACATTATATCAGACCTGTTTCATGACTGAATTTGAGGTTAACACAACGTAAGAAACGAAATCAAAGTGCTGATACAACTCGCGGTAAGGTGAAAATTACCATGACCTCCCTCATTTGCTTTCCACTAAATTTGACAAAAAGTCAAGATTTCCGCAATAATGCATATAAATAATGCTTTATAAGCTCGTACTTTTGTTTGGATTGCTGTAATAATAAAAATGATATGCTATAAAGAGTGTATTCGTATGAACTCTTAATGTATAGTATGACTGATTTTGGGATATACATAATATTGTTGTTAGCCCTTCATTAGAATACATTTTGTCTATATTAAGACCATGAAATTTTGTAAAGAGCTTAGTAAGATATAGCTTTAATTTAAAAAAAAAAAAGCAATATAAACACAGTCAAACGTATTTCCTTGGTTGCTACAAATGGCCCAGTCCTACAAAGTTTGAGATATGCGGCGTTCGAGTTTTCTTCAAAAAACCTATTTTCTATCTGAGAGATAATAGGATACAGATTTGATCAACTAAAGGCTTTAAGTTATTTCCTGTGTATGATTTCCCTTTTTCTCAAAATCTGGCTTTTACCTCATAATTAAAAGTCAAACGCTTGAGTATGGCCGCCGAAAAATAATTATTATGATAACAACTATAATAAGAGATATATAGATTGTTTCAGCAGACATAGGATATCAAACATTGCTTCACTCGGTTAATTCATTTATTAAGACGTTGTAATTCTTGTTTTGACAAAAAGTAAGTGCCCCCGTCCTTTTCGGTCGAAAACTTTACCAATAAAAGTTTTAAAACTAAGGAAGATGTTGCATCAATCAACATAAGAAACTTAATAGGGCGAAGTGTGATGTAGGATGCCATACTTCAGCCATCACTCTAACGCATCAGTTTGTCTCCTCAACTCGGCAAATCATGAAAGATTAAACAAATGCATTTATGTAGAGGGTCGTGGGCTAGTCGCTGAACAAACATTCGCTAGGTTCTACGCATCATTATAGGTCCACCGAGAGAGTGGGAAAAAACTGCTAATGGCATATGCGTCCCTAAACGTCCCTAGTAGCAGTTTTTGCATTATTTCGTAAGACGGAGCCCATATAAATGTAAATGTGCACCTACGTGTCCCCTCCAGTCGCAACGCGCATACGAATGCACCAAGCCACCGAGCTCGACAGCGAATATGTATCTAACTGCGATCAACTGCAAGTTATAATAAAACATGCAGACAAACAAGTGAAAGACATTCCAACATTCCTTCTTTATGAAAATTCGTTCTGCAGAATCCAGAATCCACCGCTTCTGAAATCAAAATTTAAAGTTTCACTTCGGCAACGGACTAGTTAAGTTTGTGCCTCACGTCTTACGCATCGTGCGGAAATTTATGGCATTATACTAAACAAAGATTTGATAACAATGTCCTCATTTGAGTTTGTGAAGATGAGCCATCATGAGGGGGTGCTGAGCCTTCTAGAAATGTTTTCCGAATGTCGTGATGTTTCCTTCATTGCTGCGAACGACGTTCGTGCACAGTATTCCGCTAAACAAATCTTAAATATTTAGCGGACCTTAAAAATTTAACTAGCCTAAAATATAGTCGAGGTTTGCCAACACGACAGCAATACCGCGCTCTTTAATACATTTTAATACATTACGGCATGAGCCGCAAGTGCTCTCTTTGTTTTGTTTGGAAGATCAGTGCTTTTTTGCTCTAGCAGTGCTGAGTAGGACAATTGTGTTAAGCATTGAAGTAAGACAAAACAAAAGTTTAATAAAACGGCAATTTCGCTGAGAGGTAGCAAAACAAAATCGACTTTTTCTACTCGATAAGCGATGCCGCTCGTGGCAGGATCAATCAAACATATTGCTTGTCAAGCAAATTACTCCGAAACTGAAAGTCGCAGCACAGCACAAAATGTATAACCTTACTATCGGCTGCTTGAGAGGCTTTAACATTATATCTTCTTAGGTATTGCAAGTTCTGCGTTTCGAAAAACAAGAGCACGCTGGCGTTCTTATCAGTTCGCATTACATTACAGTTAGCAGTTACGATTTCAGTTCGCAACAGTTCTTCCACTGACTTGTTCGGCTTGAGTCAGCTATTGCTGTGATTGTTGCCTCAAATGTAGCTTCCAAGCAGTTCAGCAGTTCGGTAATACTATCTGCGATACCCAGTAACCGGTAGAATTGAACAGTTTGTTTTTAGACGCCGGTTTCTGGTTTCCGGCCTATTGCCAAGGCAAAAAGCTCTCAACGACGGCTTTAGCTCAGCGTAAGTGTTTCGTTTTCGTTGTAATTTGCCCATACTCCGGCGACCTATGTTGTTAATCTAGGCCTCACCTCACTTTTATTGTGCCAGTCAAAACAATCTGGAACTGCAGCACGTTGTTGTTGTTTTTGTGGTTGTTAATTCTGCTGTGGTTAGTTTTGTGTTGTACTCAACCTCTCGTACTTAACTACCAGTGTCCACTCTTGTAAAATCGTGAAACGCTAGGTTATATATACAGCGGGGTAGAGTGATGGTGTTCTTCGCTAATCTGCACGAGCCTATGAATTTTTAGTAAAATGTCTCGCTTAGAATTGTTTTCCACATGTAAAAAGTGAAAATAGCCGACAAAATTTTGTAGAGAAAAGTGGAAGGCAGGTCTCCACTATTTTTTCTTGCTTGGAAATCACCCAAGGTTTTTGCTAGTTCGATGATTTCGGCTTTAGTGGAAATTACTTTTGTAGCTTTCTCTCTTGTTGCAAAAAATGCCTCGACACAGGCAAAGCTTGTTGGTAAATTTAATTATAACTTCACCGTTTCAACTTGACCGCATTAGGTTATTGAAAAGTCGCGCAGATTGTCAAAATCGTCGAGCTTAGACTGTAACATTTCTCGCACAGACCGAATGCTGTAGTTCAAACGCGAGCGGCTTAGTCCGTTAGCTGCTAAGGGTTTGGTCGGCTATTGCTACGCTTAATGAGTGGGTGTCGGATTCTTCCATTGGGTAAAGTTACCCAGAACTCTAAACTTTGTTCATGGACGGCCAAGTGACAACGGTGATTCAACTAGAATAGAATCTTTGCGGCTTGCAGTGGCCCACTCGTTAGTTCGTGAAAGCTGATAGACGAGTCCAGTCCTTTCCTTAATAAGCGTACGCTGCTTTTATGCGCAACTAGGATGCTGAAGAAAAGAGTTTAGAAAATAATATACTGAGCTTTAGCAAATTTGAAACACCTATTCATCGTCTTTCATCCGCTACGGACATCGCACTCGACATGCACAAAAAGAACCCACATCTTTATA
Organism: Tropilaelaps mercedesae; assembly: GCA_002081605.1. Lineage (NCBI taxonomy): Eukaryota > Metazoa > Arthropoda > Arachnida > Mesostigmata > Laelapidae > Tropilaelaps > Tropilaelaps mercedesae. Next base: position 9,039 of record MNPL01016510.1, on the reverse strand, counting down.
TTATATGCAACATATAATGTTAACTTGTTTGATGAAGCGAAATCAAAATTTATTAGTAGATAGTCGTGTTTAAATTCTGTCGAATTCACACGTGCCCAACGGAAACTGTGTGTATTGTGCAATGCGAAGTAAGAATGAATCCATAAGAAGATATTTGATAAGGTGCGGCAACAATCTGCGGATATTCCGCATTAAATATGACGTACTCTTGGGCAAGATGTTTCGTCAGGACACTAAATGTACCGGCACTGCTTGAATTAAATTGCCCAAAATAAGTAATCAAGTTAAGCTGCTAACAAATTATTCAATCAAATTGATATACTAACAAGTATAATGTGTCACTGAGTTTCGGAATCGTACTCGTTTATCAATGGTGTATTGAAGTCTAGTCCTCCTAGACTTCTCTAGACTTAAAAAATCTCAAGGATCTAGAAGTTAGAGGATTGGGACATCCATTAGGCGATTATCTCGTAAATTCGCAGCGCCGCTATTTTTTGGAAATATTGGATTAATAGTCCATATTGCATATCAGCTTTATCTTTAATACAATATTAGCTTAATAACTTCGTGTTTTACGTCGAAACCCTTTTTAGGCACGAATATGGGTCTTGAAGAAAATACTAACCGAAAGAATGAAAGGCATGTTTGGATAATGCAAATCAGGTCTGCAGCTTAACTTAAGCATACATCATTATAATGGATACAATGCAAAAGCGATTTTATTGAGGAGCATCATCATATCCGCAGCAATATTATCCATGTAAACACAATAGGGTCCTGAAAAATAAGTAGAAATAATTTATCGTGAACAAAGGCGTTCAATGGAACGCACGCTTGTTATGAGAATATTTGTTTTGCCCTTAGTACCATAAGCTATCAAATAGCGGACCTCTCCAATTAAATCCCTGAAGTAAAAGACTCCGCATCAACAGCTGTTAGAGCCGTCTCGCAGTTATTTTTAGTTGCGAACTTTTTACATACATTCAGACCTATCCCTTCTGAGAATATGACGTGTGCCCGTATCAAGGGTTAAAAGCTAAGCAGTTTTTGCGGCGGCAGTTAAATCGACGATTCAGTCCGAGTCTAGAAATTCGGCAAAGACTTCGCTCGAGATTGTGCTCATATGCCGGAAATAGCTGCCTATTGCTGGTAATATATTTTTGCATTTATACATGGTCACTATCCAGTAGTCGTTTGGCCTAACGGCTTGCGTTGCATCCAGAACTTTACTTCGCTGAAATCGTGTAAAATAGTAAACAACGCTTGCGTCGATAGTCCTGGACACACTGAAATATAGACCCCTTTGTGCTTCGATTTATATAAACGTTTTTTATTTTATTTCCTTCCCCAATTTTACCATAACTTAGTCTTGTTTCCCTGGTTGCTTTAACGAATGGTAGTAAGTGGTATGTAATGGCAAATGGTAGTCTAGAGAAAATGAGTCAATGAAAAACAATGACTCAGTGAAATTCTTTCGCCTGGGACAATGGCAAATACCTGTAGACACGATTGTCTGTTCGGCAAAATCATCCCACTAATTTTTTATTGTTGTGCCATTTGGTGCGTGTGTCCTCGTATACGGTTTGTTCTATAACTCTTCTTTCGCCCTGTTGTTTGGCCACAAGGCCAAAATGCCAGTGCTTCTAAGCTCAAGCCTCCACACTCGGGAGACTAGCTGCTCTTGCTTTTTGATGCAACCACCGTTTCATTCAAATGGAAGTGGCTAGAAGTCAGTTTCACAGTTAAAAAACACGTTCGACAATAGACAATTAGACCCTCTAATCTTCCTCATCAAACCAAATGGAGTTAACATTTTCCTTGCTCCCGTGCCATTCTTATTCTAATGGCAAGCTGTTAAAAATCAGATACCTATATAATTTACGGGTCCTCACAGAATCAAATAATCAATTGCACGAGCACATTTGCCGGGACTAAACATAACGGAATGATATCAAGAATTTCCCGCAGACTGGATGGTACGGATCATGCTCCTCTTACATATTAATGTTGTCTCAGATTCTGTCTCCTTGCGCGTATTCGTTCTCTAGTACGCAAGTACCGATTTGGATGTGCATAAAGAACTGATTGCGATTCACGTTCAAGTGCACGGTGATGTCAAAATGTCATGAAAGTGTTCGGTCAACAAAAATCCGAGTTCTGACATATCAGCTGAGGGGCACAGTAGGTGATTATACTTTTATTGATAGATTATCTGCTACTACCATTCGTTTGTATCTTAATGGAGCTGTTGCGCAACGCTTGTCTTTGCCTTGTTATAGTCGTGGACAAGTACTCAAAACACTAGGCCTTTACATAGTTAGAATCTAAAATCATTTTGTTTATGTAATAAGCAACCGTTTTAACAATTTGCCAATTTAGACGTCTCCTTTGTAATCGGCGTTTATTTATTAAAAAACGACTGCTTGCATCGCCGCTTGGGATGCTGGTTTTAGCTTTATAAGTTATTGGCTCCATCAGCTTACATGATTCATGCTTGCACCTGCGTAAAAGACCAAACAAAAATGTTTCTATCTTTATTCTTTATTGGCGTTCCTGTTGGTAATTCATTGCTATGCACATTTCTTAAAACGTGTATTGTGGCGTGTATTTAAGCCTTTGACGTTTCAGTGGGAAAGCACATGGCCCATTCAGATAGAGTTGGGACACAAAGGACTCGGTCAGATAAGCAGCAATACAGAAATCACATATGCAAAAAGCTCACTTGTTTTCAAACGCTTCAAGTCGCTAACTTGCTTTGTACCGGTGCACGGAGATGCCTAAGTGTCAGCGTTGGAACAAAGTGAAACTAGAGAGGTCGTTCTATCGATTTGTTGTCCTAAACAGTGGCGCTGGTCACAAAGCCAACGACACTGGATATCTTGCATATCTCACGTTGTACATGAATAAAGAAGCAACGGGACGTCCAGTAGATGCACAGATGATGTAACGCTTATAAGAGACGCACTGTTAACAATAATAAAACGCAATTACAATGAATAATAAAAGAGATACTAAGCCTACTTAATATTATTATGGTCGTACGAGCTCAGCATCAGACCGCGTTTAAAGGATGACGAACATATACACAAATCAAAACAACGCAGATGATGGCCAACATTTTAAGAAGATTATAACGACACGCCTTTGGCAGACTGGATTTTACCAATCAAGTGTAATATGCTAACTAGGTCGGAAAAATTAACATGGCTTACATACTTTAATATTGCACAGTTGTTACTTACGTAGTGGTACGCCTGAGATTGCTAATGCGCAAACACTAGTCGCAGTTTCGGTAATTGCAAAACGTAATTTAATCGAACCGTTGCTAGTGGAAAATGAACCAGTCGAATCGACAGCAATGCGTTGTACACTGCTACCAGTGACGTTTAATAACTCTTAGCCCGTAGACGGTAAGAAGCATTAAAATTGGGAGCAGGCGGAAACAGTCTGAGCGCCTACGAAGAGCTACCCTCAGGCTCTAAAAAATGAACTTTAAAAATTTGCTTTGTTTTAAAACTTTTCCTGTCATTAGTGTAATGATCCTGGACTTAGAAAATTGCAATAGGTAGACAAGTCCTTAAAAAATGTAAAACAGAATTGTTAAACTTCATTGTTAATCATAAAATACAAGGGAGGTGTTTGCTTTGGGTATGTTAAGAAATGTGACCTCTGTTCCACATAAAAATCATATTTATGAAAAAAAAGCAAACGTGCAGGAACAATTTTGGGAATGCGCAATTGGACCTATTTTTGTTTGGCGCTCTTTTCATACTGTCACAATAATTTTGTGTGTGAATTTGAACCATTTCATGATACGGATATTTTACAAAAGAATTTCCTAATAGCATCCGTTTAGTATATAACGCTATCTTATGATTTTTGCGATAAGTTCATGTTAAGGTGCTAAAGAAGCCATGTTGCAAATCTAGATTCATTCTTATGAAGTTAATTCAATGGAAGCGGCCGGGGGTTGCGCATTTTTAGCGGTTCTTTTCAATACGTATATGAAAATGGTTGAATAATTAGTGAAATAATGGGATAAATAAAAACATTGAGCAACAGCAGCATCTGATATACAAGTAAAAGTCTTCTGGTTTGAAGGCGTTCTGCAAATAAATCACAAAAGGGTTCATGTAAAGAAACGTCTCACCTTCGTGGGAGTAGTGGCAAAGGATTAAAAAGATAAACGTTTTAAAGACGTGCTGTTTTTAACAAGAACCGTAATTAGGAATAAGATACCAGGCGGGGTAATGTCTTTCACCATATCAAAAAAAAATCGTAACCGGAATGAAATAAATGCACAAAGGGGGGAGATCGTGCTATTCATAACAATTTTAGTTTACCACATGCGTTTAAGTGCATTTCCCAACGTGCTCACATTGAATACCATTTGTATCCACGCAGTCCGGTAGCCTAACCTCCTCTATAGATGAAAATACTTTTTCACAGAGTTTTTGCATTAACTTCTTTGCAGATTCCTTCAGTGTATCGAATTACAATACGCAACTGCGATCTCGAAAAAAAAGTTTTTTAGGGCATCTTACTAAAGAAAATACAGTACAGTTAGATCTGATAATAGCGGCATTTCACCGTACCTCGTCTACCTGTTCACCTGTTAGTTATCTCCTGGTCCCAAACTGCACGCACGTTTACGAGATAGTGCGCGGAGGTATCGTCCTTTTAGGAATACAAGCTGGCGTTCTTGTGCCGCCTACGTAAATCTGGCACAATGACATCTCTCAGTATGCTAAGGTAGTCGTCTTGTGTAGCTGACTCATGGAAGAAAATAGGAAACACATCACCACAACTTGGTACCGCTCGCCCCGTAAGTCTAAGCTGATCCAGTTATTCTTTTACCGTTACCTGCGGGTTTTCTGTCAAATAGTAGATGCAATTATGGCTGTTTGCAGCACTAGTGACTTTGAAGTGAGCCTCCTTAAATTATGTAATTTGTTCAAGGGTGCAGTTGTTTTCTTGCTTTTCATTTAAGGTCACTTTGCAGAATTGTAAACAAAGATTCAAATTATCTTCTAAAAATCCATTAAGTAACCTAGGCCGACACTTTTTTATACTTAGACAAACTATTATGCGGGTAAGAGGTGCAGGGAATGCGCAGTTGTAGATAAACTCTGTGTGATGCATTTGGGGCGTTCTTTAAAAGCTTGACTTACTAACATTTCATTTTTGCGGCCGGTTATCATAGAATGTCGGCTGTTCATTGAAGCATTAGCCCATTTTCTCGAATTATTTTGGGCATTTTTTGATTAGTAGTGTTCCCTGAGTATACATTCTTTCTGTTTTAATATAAGATTACCAACCAACGTCTGCGCATTTAATTGGGTCTTAAAATCAAAGCCTTAGTCTTAAAATAAAAAGCCACTTACTGCACGTAATAATGGATAGTTGAATGCGCGCGCAGTAACTCCTAAATAGCGAATCTTTGTAATCAAGTCTGACTTGTATGCTATGTGCTATAGCTTCCTGAATGTCATTTTTTTGAACTTATTCTATTAAGTAAAACATGTTTTGAAAGATATGCGGATTTCTAAAAAGTTGTATACCCGACATATAACGCTGTAATGTGGAGAGAGGAAAATAAAAAACAACATTAAAGCACATTTTTTATGGAAACCGAGCTCTTACCGTTTATCTCACTCATATAACAACTTTAAGTTTACCTTGACGCCCCCGGTGTATATTTATATATAAAAAAACTATCGAGGGCAAACATAATGAACCAAATAAGAGGTACAGCCTAGAGCAGCAATATCGCCTGTAAAGGGGCTCCAAATGGGTGTGGTAAGGAAAGCGGATACAAGCGTATGACGCCCTATTGTGTGGCAAAATAGAAAATGGAATTGTTAATATAAGACTATTGAATTATTAACGAGTTACACGTAGAGGACAAGTTGACAGATATAGGTGGGACGGTAGAGGGTAGAATACATATAATCCTAGGTAAATAAACAAATTATTCTGAATAATGGATAAGCGTCGAAACTTGAGGGTGAAACAAACGAGGAAAATAACCACTGTTAAAATGGAATTTCAGTTAGCTCTCTGAAACTCGTCATTGCTATATTTATATAAGGCGTTTGTGACGACGTCACTCTGTTGCCGCCTTTTAACCGACTGGAGTCGATCCTCTTGATATTTCAAAGGACTAAACCGGCTTAACTGATCAGCGGGCTGGGGTCTAAAAAAATACAAATGGCTAGGAAGTTGGATGGGACCGGGTTAAGTAGTACTAAACTAAATGAGTATGTATTTTGCAAGTTTCGAAAATCATTAACTAAAAAGTCAAACCGGAGCTGTTGCATTATGGAATGTAGAGTCGATAAAACCTTGTATATACAGGCGGGTATAAGTCAAAGCGACTCCTTTGCTGTTCTGATAGGAGCCTTTTTTTCTATCTTATTAGGCATATTAGGCCTGACTTATAGGTTCGATAATACCTTCTTTATGCAAGACTTTCTCTCGATCCGTGTCGCTCACAAGACTTGGCATGACACTCAAGCATTCACATGTTACTGAACTTTTGTTTTTAGTTTCTTTACATAGCCTCGCAAAAGCACCCTATTTGAATAATGATTGCAGGCTTGCTCGTGCACTCACTCTCGCCTATTCACCTCCCTTCGGTTTTGTTGCATGCCGGATTTTTCTAGGGCATAGCTCGAAAATATATCTGCGACGGAATTCTGCTCTCTAGTTACGTAGGGGGATTTTACGGACAAATGGATACTATGCTACAATTTTTTTAATTCAAATATTATTTGAAGCATTTGGTTCTTAGAGCCCGTAGGATACTTATGGTAAACTTGCATTTAAATCAAATATACCGTTGTTAGTGCTCATCTTAGGTATGCTAAAACATGAAATTGTTTCTGTATATTAATGTGCAGTCGGAGTATATCACAGTTGATTTTTCGGCCCCGACGCATAGTATGGAAAGTAAGCAAGAAACAGGAAAGTGAAAACCAACGTTGAATCTTACGTATGTGAAGACTAATAAGCGTCAATAGTTATTTTACAGTAATTAACGAGACTAATAACTTTTGCTTCCGGTTACTGAGTAAAAAGCATCCAAGGTTTTATCGAAAAACATGAAGACTACACACAGAAATTTTATTCTGTTTCTCGGGATGTTTTGCGCCTGAAATGTTTAAAGCAGATCATATTTTGCCTTTATATATCTCTGCAAAGTGATTCGTAAAGTCGGATAACATGTTTGTTTACCTTAATTATTTTTGACAACAATGAGTAAGAAAATTGTATGGTACAATTTATGTTAGTTTCTCTTAGTTAGTAGTTAGTAGTTAGTTAGTAGTATCTCGCTATACATCGCGCTTCTATATTCCTCTCTAGATTTAGGTGTCTCACTTAATCACAAATGCTTACGTTAGTTTTACTGTTGTTTCTTGGGGCTGTTTAGGTGGCTATCAAAATTGTTTTGCGCCTTTTGTTAAAGAAGAGCATACGATGTTAGACCAGGCATCTACTTCAAATTTTGAACTGGTTCCGCAACGGCAGAAATTATATATTGGATCAATTTGCATCAAGAAAAAAATTTAACGATAATTGTTTCCGCCAATGGCCCGTTATGAAGGCAAACACACGGGACTATAAATAATATGCAAAAATAAATACGGATCATTGGACGAAGTTTACTTATTTAGTATGTGAATAGCTTGGCTACTTATTTTAATTTTAGGTTGAGCGTAGATGTATGCTACTCTACTGAGCCGTTGGTTACGAGAATTTGTATTGGCAACAAACTCATGAAGACGAGCCCGAAGGGCCAATTTTAGTAAGAAAATTCGGGGAGGTGGTGCGATGCGTCTACCGTCTTCATGGACAGCTATCCAATTCTGCTAATCTTCTAGAAGAACCTTAATTCCAAAGACCGATATCAGAAATGACCTCTGACGCTAAAGTCGTGGAGCCAATTCTAGTTTTTTTTTTAGCTTTAATCTGTTTTGATAAACGCTATATTTACCATTATTTGTACCTCCTAAACGTAAAACAAGCAAATCGCGATTAGCAATTATCAATACACTTTGATTCTTTTATGTTTTTTCATTAAAAGAGTTGGGCTACCGTTAGTCATTATGAAAAGCTATAAACTTTTTTATTCAAGGAGAATAAATATTTTTGTTTAAATAGATGTTCCAATAAGCTGTAAGACACTTACTTCACAAATTATTTTTTAGTGTTTTAAACCGTTTATTGAAAATTGTCTGCGTGTCATTATGTACTTGAACCTTTGAAACTCGTTTTAAAGTAACCTGAAGCTTACACCGGAGTGCGCACTAGTTGGAACCTTATACGTAGGGTAGCAGCAGCTTAACGTTCCTTTCAAGCGAATATGCCAAACCTTCAAAGACGCATACCACTGATGGATCGTCTATTCTTGCCACTTCTCCACCTTGCCCTCTTGCTTCATGCTGGATCTAGTTTTCTATGAGTGTACAGGCTTTTTGTATAATTTGTGTAAGCTTTTTTCCTTTCTTTTTCCAAACCATCCGTCGGGCAATTACGATTCCGATATCAACACAAAAGCTATAACAGGAACACCCACTCATATGCATACCACGCTGGACGAGAAGCAGGAGTTAGACGTTTTTCTCAAAAAGCGAATACTAGAGAATGCAGTTGATGGACGGTACCTCAATCTCTAATCTCGGAGGTCCTAGTCTGTAATTTTTATGGGCGCGAAGATTTTATATAGAGTGTAGAATGTTAAATTGTGTTTTAGACATATTTGCGAGTTAGCATGCAATGGTTTACCATAAACTTTAGTGTTACTATACACGATAAGTTTGTGGTAAATCATATATAATAAAATAGAACTGGTCTTTCAAGTGCAATTGCACAAACATTTGTTTTTTCAAAAAACAGATCAACTTATTGTATTGCTGGCTAATAGCAATTCATAGCAAGAATAGATGTGTAGTCAGTCGATGCATAACCACAATTACAAGTTGAAAATGCTGATGGTCATAATTATATATATATATATATATATATATATATATATAT
>MNPL01016496.1:1025-14435 GCA_002081605.1 Tropilaelaps mercedesae | reverse complement strand
ATATATATATATATATATAGATATGTATATATATATATATACATATCTATATATATATATATATATATATAGAACGTCCCAAAAATACAGTGACTATCGTGCAATGAAGAGGCTAGTATGCATGTTTCATTTTACTCTGCACATTTTATTGGCCAAATCCTGCCCTCCATGATCAGGACTGGTCATTTTTAATTTTGCGCCTTCAATAAATACAGTCCTAATCGGAATTCGCAACTTTTACTGCGCCATTCATTCTGCTACCTTTCACAAAAGAGATCGGTAATGTCAGATCACGTGTCGTTTCGTTGTTATGCCCGGTGGATATTGCAATTAGTCGATTCTAGTAGTCTACTTCTTGATGACGGGGGTGTACACACCTCCGTAGCCATAACCATAGTAGCCGGGAGCAGCATATGTGGTTACCGGAGCAGTAGCTACTGTCTTTACGACGGGCGTCACAACGGGAGCAGTGACAGTGTGGGTATAAGCGGGAGCGGCGTAGGTATACGCAGGAGCGGCAACCGTCTTGTGAACAGTGGCCACCGCAGGGGTATAGCCGTAAGTCCCGTACGTAGCGTAGGACGGAGCATAACCATAGGCGGGTGCGTAGCTGTACGTGCCTCCGTAGTAGATGCCGGCAATAGCCTGGGAGGCAACAGCTAAGATGGCGAGGGCGGACTGTAATGAAGTTGCGGATGAAACATATTAGACTCATAATCTTCGGAGAAACCCGGGAACTTAAAAATTCACACATTTATTAAAACCGATATCAGCATGAGGGCTCATAATTGCCAGTAGTTTGTCAGTTATTAAAGGAAGGGAAGAGAAATGGCTGTAATTCTGTATGACGAACAATCCATGAGTTCTGAACTTTAATGGTTGTGCCCGGTGTTGAAGGAAGATTTTAGTGCGGATAGGAATATAATGTGACGTTGCTCACATAAAAAGCATACACGTAAATAATTTGTCGAAATACTGATTTCCAAGCAAAAACATTTTTGAAAATTTCTCGGGTGTACCCTCGAAGGCATGAAGACGAACTCACCAGAGCAAACATGATGATGTGGGGTACGTTGAGCTACTTGAGAACAAGTGTGCTCTTGTTCAGACCTCGAGCTCCTTTTATACCAGCGCTGAAAGAATTTTCGCTACAATCGCCGATATCCCGAACGCTTGTTGTTCCACACCCTTCCACACGAGACTCATCAACCCCTCTCCTCGCACCGGAATTATCAACAGGAGTTCAGCAGAAGTTAATGAACAACACGGCCGAAAGGTGGCGAAGATGCAGACGATTTTTGACCGAAAAGAAAAAAGCAAGTTGTCGGTCGCGGCCTTCGGAGGCCGAGCTGATGGCCATCTTCTATCGTGGTTTTTCGGCGATGCCGGACCAGAACCGGCCAAAATTACACCGGCAACCAAGGCGTTCTGCGGCAATCTGTGTTCAGCAGAAAGATTCGATGAGTGTCAATGACCCATTGATGGGCCTGCCGAAACACTTGGATTCTGAACAGCACGCAAAATGCTGTATACGTTGAGTTCACGGGCTTGTTCAACCCAGTCAGGATCTCAAGGACAAATCAGATATTTTACATATCTGGTTTGTCTGGTTTGTTGAGCAAGAAACATCGACTAGACAAGGACAAGCATCGCGGTAAGACGATGTTGCGAGTCTGGTAAAACTAGTTATTGAAAGAATATTTTCATCCGAGAACCATGCAGTTCCATATTAGATATAGTGCTCGACTTAAACAAACGTGGTTAATCTATTGTAGAAAAACGGTTTTGCCATTACGTTTTGATTATTACTAGAAAGCAGACTATCTGAAATATGGAACAGGATATCCGTAAGTTTATCTTGCATCTTATATCATACCTCTACTCGTAGGGTTCTATTGAATGCGTAAGATACACTTTAAAGTTTCGACTCGAAATCTGATGTTGGTATAAGTGTGGCTGAATCAAAAACAGCTTGTTCTCGGGGGTATGAAGGTATATGCGCCAGATGTCTTAAGGCGCGTTCGAGAACTTAGCACCAAAGGCACCTTAGAATTTCGATCGCTGTATCGATCGATGTATATGGATGTTATAGGTACATTCAAAAGTTGCAAATGTTGATACGAAAAACTCGAGGTTCTGCAGCGGTTATTGTCTTTTTACTCATATAAGACGTTTGCCTTATCGCGATATCGTCTCTACACAAGTAGACGGACTATTTTCTATTTATAACGGACCTGTCTAATTACTTAGTTTATTTGAGAGTACAATGCATCTCTGCTCCGTTGGTCTCTGCTTTGTTGGATGTTTGCACAACAAAAATCGGAATTATTATTATTATATTATTACTATTTGTAGACTGGCCGGTCCATGAGCAGTACGCATGAGAGTCCAATACTTTATGTGATCTCACTAGACATAACTGCTTACCTTATAAAACGGTATAGATGAATCAGAGCATAGGCAAAAAGATAACATGAGTTTACAAATGAAAATTTTCTGCGCGATGCGTTCATGTCTGCAAGAGATATAATGGGGCGGAGTGTGCCCATGCCATGAGATGCTCTTAGTCATGCTCGATCACTCGAAATCCGTTATTAGTTCGTCCTCCTGAGCTCCACCGTTATTTATCTATTTACTTGTATACTTATTATACTACGTGACAAGCGTGTCTAATAACTGGTGATGATGATAAATAAAATTTTCTTCTTGAAGAAGTATTTTTACTTTGCTATTGGCACGAATGTGATATATTAAATCCACCTGAAAAACATTGGAAAAACGATTTTCCAGCCAGGAATTAAAGCAGCTTTTCACTCGCTGATTTGGTTGCAACAGCCGCCTATCCTAAGGGTATCATTTCTCGTAGGCCAATACCGTCGTCACTCAAGCACTTGGTTTAACCAGTGGTTTATTTTGTTGCATAATCATGACATATACGACACAGGTGGTGTACGAAGTATGATTACCTAGCATACGGCATTCCGTTATGCACTTGATTATCTATATCTCCGGTGGCGGAGCGGGCGATGATACAACGTAGAATTTGTTGTGAATATTGAATGAGCCCATGACTGTCAGCCGTAACGAATCTTCTTTCATCAGTTCCTTATTCGATTTTTTGTCGTCGTATTACGCAATAGCATGTAAAACCTGTAATAAATATTAATTACTTTAGCATGATTTAGAATGACAGTGTATAATAAAACTGTGTGTAATGTCATTTGTGCTAGCGGGCTTCGAACAAGGTGATCTAGAAAAGCACTGCACAACTCTGCAACTGTCGCATTGGTGCTAATATATCTATTAGTTAATATATATGGTGATGTACATTACCAGGTTGAACTTCCCTAAAGTGTCTAACACTTTTTTTTTGTTATGGAGGTTTGGGAAAGGCATAATGCCTATGGTCACTGATGACCTGCGGTGACTAGTGTGGGATTCGCAAACCTGCTAAAACCCTATTGCCCCACCCCCTGCGCTCGGGACTGTGTTACCATTGCTTCAAAGAAGTGTCTAACACCTAAAAGTCTGGTACTGTCTAGTACAAGTCACTTATTTCATTGCAAATAGTTGGTTATTGGGCAATGAAGTCATATTGAAGAAGATATTAATTTTGCTTTCTTATTAGCCCGATTTACTTGGGGTATCTTGCTAAGGACTGTAATTTTTTGTACGACCACTTGAGAATGGTTATTTGCTTATCGAGACCTTCTTTATAAGCTGTTTGGCGAAATTTCGTTGCTACATTTATATCATGATATTCAACATATGTTACTACCTTTTCGTAAAAACCACTTTGCAAAGTTTTCAATTTAGCCTAACCGAATTATTCTAAGGACACCAAAAACAAAAGAATCAACTAAGTGATTAATTTGAATAACATTTATTCAAAATAATAGTGCGTTTCACAGAATATGGTTAAATAGAAAAGAACTTAACCATGTTAGGTTGTTCAAAATGTCTAGAAAGGTAGTTTGTTTATGACAAACTAAGCCTCACAGCGCCATTGTCCTCGATCAAATTAAATGTATTACGAGTAAGGAATGCAACTATTCATAATGCTTGCTAAACCTAACTGTACGGTGTGCTAACGTTACCTAACCGAGGCATTATCGTTTTCGCCAGCCAACTAACAATCGGTTGATGATACTATTAAAAATGATAACCAAATTGATTGCTCTGTAGATTTGCGTTTTATATTTAGCCTATATAAATTGATATCATCTGTTATCGTATTATGTTATTTAGCTTAAGGGACTTTCATACTATTGATTCGGAAAGCAGCTATGTCCTAAACACAGTAGACTCTACACCAGACTCTACTGAGGTTGGGAATCCTTGAGAGTGGTTAAATTTATATTTGCTATTCTTCATTCATTTACGATACATCTTATCATTACATTTATTCGAGAAGCTCATTATTTGTAGCATCAGCGGAAAATTATATAAATAATTAAATTTGTATTTAATTATATGTGATAAATATTGTGAGACCAGCGTAAATACTAACGAGCATAAGACAAATTGGCCTTCGACTCGGAGTCATCACTGGGGTCACAACTGAGAATGCTTCCGACGAAATGCCGTTTGAGTTTTGTAACGGAATTTACCATTCACTTAGCATCGAATTTCTAAAATATCATGATCTATTGATATATTTACTAACATACTTGACGTTATTGTGGTGACATGTGCAGGTAAACAGATTGTGAATTGCAGAAGAACATCAGATTATACTGCGACTATTTATTTTGCTACTTTTCGTTTGCATTCGCAGTACAATCAGTAAGGCCCTCTGCCGAAACCTATTAAAATTTCCCATTTTTAGATATGGAATTATTGAAAAACCTTATCGCGTCTAACGATAGCTCTCCTGCTTTAACATCACTTTCCGAAACATCAGGAGCAGATCGCAGGAGTAGTGCTACCTCACCGTGATGTCGTCTGGCTGAAGTTAATGTCAACTAAAATTTTTTATGTGACATTTCTACTATCTTCCTTCTAGGGCAGTAGAACCTTGTGTTGCTCAACAGATTTGTCGACAACGTATTTATAAAGCATTTTTCCTGACGTATAACCGATATCTCATGACGCTGTCCTTAATCGACTTAGAAAAACACATTTGCCAACACTCCCAACCGACGTTATATAACCGTCATCAAATGGCGAGATTGTAACCTGGACGCCATATCGGCCTACGCCTCGTTTGCGCCGTCATCAGCTTCTATTTGAAAGGGAGTAAAAAGCGGAGAGAAAAGCGGATAAAACACGGTTGGTTGTTGGGTTCAAGAATCGCAAGAACACGCGTTTCCCGCAGACTAATATCGCGTTGTCATTCTCCTCGTGATGATCAGGATTCCTTTTATCGTGCTAACTAGGCTCGCTGGAACCAAAGTCATCCCAACAATAATAATATCAACAACAATAAAGGCGATTAAAAAGTAGCAAACGACAAAAAATCCTCTGAATTTTGGCTATGCTCCTATGAAATCTGGTCGTGTAGCAGAGCGACGGCAGCCATAATTATCAGGCAGGAGAGGGCAGGAAAGAGCCAGTGGGAGCCTCCCATACGACTAAAGCGTCAGACGACGTCACCAACGTCAGTACGGGGGTACGCAGTCAAGGTAATCTTCCCAAGAGAGCAGCAACAAATGATAACAAGGTTCGACTGACAGCACCCGCTTGTCGGACGGTTATATAGCGTTCAGATGGTCCGTGCTCTGTTGTCAGGTAAGCTACGCGTTCACAAACGGCACGCGGTTGTAGCGGCGACCAAGCGAGATAGAGAAAATTATTCTGGAAGAAAAAAAAAGGAGGAGGAGGCGAAACACGACAAAAACAGGGATCTTCTACGTTGGCAAAATTTCTTCGGCTTTAATTCAGTCGGATTGAATTCGATCGAAATTATCAGTTAGGTTCCTTACCCATTTCCAGGCGGCCCTTCAATGGGAAACGACGAGCAGTGTCTCCAGCAATGTGGATGTATTCCCGCAGTATTCTTCTCAATTCAGCCTCTACTCTTTAGGACAATGACTTTTATCTTTTTATTTTTCTGTCATCTAGAAAATCTAACAGGTTTCGCTTTGCGAGGGCCACAGAGCGGATGGAAGGAGAGGTTAGATGTAAGGTGGGACTGTAGAAAGAGTGTGACAAAAAACAATGAGTAGAAAGTTGGGCTAAGATTCTCTTCGATAAATTTCCAGCGCTTTGAGATGCTTGTGACATTTGCTCGTAATGTTCTCGCATACGATTGTACATTGCTGGCTTGAAAGGAAGCTGTGGTATATGGGGTGCTAATGCGGGAGGTATACCAAACGAACTTATAGGTCTTGTTTTTTATAGGTTTTGTTGTATTTAGCCTATATGTAAATTACGTAGAATACGTACAATACTATATACAGTAGTTGAAATAATGTGCTGTTTGGGATTAGCTGACTCTTATATTTCACAATGAACGTTGCTTTTTGCGAATTTTTCCCACCCAGGATTTTCAGAGAATGTTTTTGAGGCATAAGTTGATATTCTTTACAAATCAGAGCAATGTTGTGGCTTCGTTACAACCGGTCTAATTATCTTTAATAAATTGATCGCATTTTTTTAATTTTCCTGCTTCCCGGGTTTATAAAACATGTCAACGCGATGACATGCGCCGAAGCTAGAGTTCCCAAAGGCGTTTTTCACCCTAACACGGAAGTCGCTCAAACTTGTCTATGAGCCATACATAAAGTGTGCTCCGACACTTTTTGGTACAAATTTGATGACATAAAGGTAAGTGTGGTAGATATATTTAATTCGTTGACATTTTAACGCCTCATTAACATCAGTCTATTTGGATAAGTACAAAGTGTGCCAAGTCTAACTGAAAACAGACGAATAAACTTTCAGACTCTAGATTACAGTTTATTCTCTCTAGATCTCTAGATAATAATAATAATAATAATAATAATAATAATAATAATAATAATACGTCTAAGAGAGTTATCTCAGAATGCGCAGTCTAGTATCGCAGGTATAGGATTTACGCTTTAGCTCTAGATGGACAGTACCTGTCCCTGTTTCTGCAGAATATCCGGCTCTGCAAAAACGGTGCAACGTGCTAAAAGCGACGTATTTTGAAGAAATTTCCCAGACACGTTATTTTATGTAAGTAAAACATTCACTGGCCTTTAAGATCCTGCAGTGTAGCACAGTTGGGTTACTCCTCTGAGGATTAATTGTACCATCACGAGCGCTCAAGTAATTAAATCGAATTCAACTTATCTAAAGGAAATGACCAAAAATTGCTGTAGCGGGTCCATATTTTCAAAAAAAGTGAACAAGACTAGTTAGAGTCAAAGCAAATTGTAATTAGATCAGCTTTGCAATAAAAATGGAAAGGTATAATAGCGTACTCATCTAACGATGATTTTGCTCCACAAAGCACCTCTTCTTCGTATTTAAGCGGAGCAGCAAATAATGATCGACCACCCTATGACATACTTCACTGTATTAGTATAACTTCAGTAAATGTTGTACAATTTACACTATAGTTATCTCAAAGACTGCGTATGGTTTTTAAACACTTGGAAGATCGCTCGTTTGCGAAACTTATTCATTTTTTTATCTAAAAAACTAACGTGATAACAATTTTGTTGACACATAATTAAAACTGATTATGAGATGCCAATTGAGAATGTACGGAAAGTTTTATTAAAAATTATATATTTGCTGGATCTTTACATGGTTAACCTGAGTGTTATGGATGTTTGTCGTAGCATTTGTTCGTTAACCACGTGAGAATTTTCCGTGGACAAATTCGTCTATTCACGTCTCCGTTGAAATGAATGTGAGCGTCCGGAAAAAAAAATTTAGCTACTTTTCACTTTACAACCAGTCAAGCAGTTTAAGTACATCACATTTTTATTTTCTACAGAAAACTTTTATTAGTACGCACTATTTTCACCAAAATTTTATATAGAATCTCCGCTATACTATAATCTCCGCTTTTGAAATTTACTTAAAAAACAAAATATATGTATATATATATATATATATTATGTGATACAATCGACACACAGTTTATCCCACCAGACCCACCCTTTGGTTAGCTTTACGTTAGCTGCGTATCAAGAAAATTGAAATTCTTAATCACAAGTGATTTAATGAATGCTTGAAATCAGTCACCGCCTTTGACATACCATGTTTATATATAAATGTATATACATATATACAGTTTTTTAAGCCTTATATTAAATAATAGTATAATTAGTCATGTTGACATTGTTTGGAGCAAGGATGAATATCTTGCATTGCAGTGGTAAACGTTTCAAGCAACTTCGCTCATTTTCCAATGCTAAGCAAATGATCATGTCGAGAAGGGTGGGTTTAAACATAGCAAAACTGTTTTATCAGCAAACAATTCATTGGCTGAATAAACTCAATTTTGACTTTTTCCACAATAAAATGTTATCCAGATATGTGTAGCATTATAAAGCTTAATAGAGAAAGTGGCTGTATATATATATATATATATGGATGATATAATTATCCGGTCATACAGGTAGTTTCCTGTGTACCATTACTAACTGGGCTAAGGTATTTCAGCTGAAGTTTTCTGTTATCTCTTAACTCTGTTAACTCTTATTTACATTATCTTTGTATATATGGATGATATAATTATCCGGTCATGTAGGTAGTTCTGACTCGCGAGCCACCTTGTTAGAGATGGGGCACTAATGGGGATTCCGCTAACATCCTGGATCTGTTGGTAGCCATTTTACAGTAGAATAAAATCAGAATCGACGGTGGAGTCGCGGAGCTTCCCGCCTTCTTTCAAGCAACCGGAGTAACCAGAAAGACAGCCCCAGCCCGTTATTGTTTTTGGTTCTGCTTAAGAACCTGCTAGCCTTGATTTAAGGCAAACGTTATGTGGTCAATATTATTTTATATGCGGACGACCAGGTGACCTATGGGACCACTCGGTTGCAAGCTCAACAGGCCTTAACCGGGTTACATGTAGCGTCTTTTGAATTCGAATTGTCTGTCAATTATGCAAAGACGTTGGCGATGAAGTTCGGAGGCGGGGGACGTATACTTCTCGAGACCATAGGTACGATGGCTATTCGCTCGTCTACGTCAACAAATTCTCATACCTAGGCATGCTACTAACAACCAGAGACACCTACTTCCTGGCTCACGTCACGGAACGACGCTGAAAGGTACTGCGTGCGGTAGTGATAATAAGAAGCTTTCCTCCCCTATTTAAGCTCGGTGGCCCTGCGTCTGTTAGGCTTAAAGGACACGCGGACACGCGGATAGCCACATCTGGAGTGGAGATCATTTGGAAGGACCTATACCAGGCAGGCCTCGATCTCTTGAATCGCCTGAAGGCATCGTCTTATACAGTGCTCGGAAAAACTCGTATACATTTTCTTGCAGACACCATACTCTACATTGAAGAGCTCAGGGGTCGTTTTGGTTACCCTGCGACTTCTGCCTACAACGAAGTTCTTACGTCCTGGCAAGGAAAACGCAAATATCGATCCAGGCGTCTTAATCACTGCTGCAATGAACAACGATACGTAAAAGAGATCCAATAGATTTCACAGACGTGCTGTAGTAAGATTCGTCGTGCATGAACTTCATCACAAGCTATGCTTCCTCGCCGTTTACGACGAGCTTTCCCCCACGCGCGCTCATGTTTACGGGAGAGATCATACGATGGAATGTACCCATGTTACCTCGCTGGCGAAATCCCTGGCCTAAATGGCACGCAGCCTGGGATCTTTTACTCGTGCTTGATCCTCATCGGATTCCGTTGTCAGTCTGTCATCACGAGCTCCACTGCTATTTATATATATACTCAAGACAAGCGTTTTTTTAAGAAATGACGATGATGATGATGATGATGATGATTAATATATTGAGTTATTAAGGTCAGACCTTTCCGTAATAGCACGTCAATACGTGCACGTTTTAGGGCTTTCTTAATTAGGAAAGCTACCAGATTTTGACCTTAGTGCGTAAAAAAGTCGTTAAACATTAAACTATGGCGTCGTTTTCCTTGTCGGCATCGCGCAGAGACAACCATAGTAGACTTTTTTCTGCTTTCCGTAACGCTGCGTTGACTTGGATTTCGCTCCGAACACAGCTATCGAACGCCATGCACCATAAGAGTTGTATACGCCTATGCGCTCGCCACGATTTGAATAAACTACATAACTTGCTGTTGATTTGTAGGGCGTAAGCGTTTTAATAGAATGGTCAATATTGTAACAAGAGGCATCGTCTATACGTTTCAAATAGGCTCCGTAGAATAACTCAGTTCATAAGAGCCTTTGAGTAAACCATTAATAAAAACAGCAGATATCTAGAATAAAACTACAAATAATAATGTATCTGTTCTAGCATTACAATTCCGTTAAATTCCTTATGCCTATATTTTCTATACCACCGTAATTATTTTAACCTGCAATAGCTTGAGCTGATAGTATTCATCAGGAAGTGTCCATCACGCTCTTCGACAGGTAATATAGTTATTACAAAACTGCAATCCATTATTATTGTTCGGGCAACGACATAATATGCCATGGGACACCACGAATATAATCAAAAGGATAAGAATAATAGTCGTTATATACTACAATGTATCTATAGCTCAGTAAACAACAATTGAACTGGGATTACTATAGTTCCACTAGGAACCAACTCAAGAAGTCATAAGCGGGTAGAGAAGCCGTCAAGCAAATAGATTTTTCTGAAATAGACTGCCCATGCTGGCCGTGCGCAGGCAGACGAAATATTTTTCGCCACTGGGACACACTCCCATCGTTCTCACAGGAACAGCTGTGAATCTCTAACCATTAAGCTTTTTTCATTTTTACAAGCGTTTCTGTGAGCAAAAAATGTTGAAAATCACGATATCGTTAGCCTGAGTTCGAATGTAAATGGTGTACACTCCATTTAAAAACACCGCCGGATTACCGGTCATGTTCCCCGAACTGCATCATAAACATTCAAGGGCTATATTTTTTGGGTATAAAACTGACTGGTTTTAATATTAGCACGTGTTCATTGCTGTTATTGTATTTCTTATTTCCGAAAGCTATCATCAACCTATGCCAGGGCTACGCAACATCAAATGAGAAAAGGTTGTTTTGCCCTGTATATAAACTATTTTAATTGGTTAGAGAAGTATAATTGAAACTATAATTAAATACAGTCAATCCAACTTGAAGCTCGCGATAATAGACTGCAAGACAATTACAGCTATATAATTGTTATACAATTTTAGAATTCCATTTCAAAATGTTATATGATAGATAAATCACACGTATGTAAAAATTATTATCCTCTTAAACTAAATTAAATTATTCTCTCCGATTATTCGTGCTTATTAACAAGTGTAATTTAGGCATGGTAAAATGTTTAGGTAAACTCTTGAAACTAATTGCTTTATGTTTTAACATCAAACGAATAGATCATTTCATTGGTCAAGTAGGCAGTTCAGTGCGGAGATTTCTAGTTTGAGGTCAACTGTCGAGACGTTTTCCATTCAGCGAACGTAAATACTGCTCTGGACCGCTGAAAACAAAAAACTCAAACCAAGAAGGCAGTATAGTGCACATAGATAAATTAGGCTTATTCAAAAATGGCTGAACTTGAAGATTTATATAATACTTTGCGATTTTATGTGAGTATTCTCACAGCCGACTTCGAGCGGACTGAACATTCTAAAAGGCATCGCGAATTAGGAACACGAAATTCGGTAGAATCTCCATCTTGATCGGAATCGTAAACCACAGCCTTATTTCAACTATTAAACAAATAGATAATGCCATACGTATTATGGTACATAATGAAGTTTATTTGTGTGAATAAATTATTTTTGGAATAAAAATAATGTATAGATAAGTATTATGTTGTATATGACTGCATAAGATATTAAGTAAATATAGAAGAGAGAGAGAGAGAGGTATTAGAATAACTGTTCTGCACAGATCTTTGTAGAACGCCCGCGCCCTGGTGTATATTGGATTTTCCTCTGGACGCAACATTATAAGTATGCGTAGGAATTTTCTTTTTTAGTGTTTGAATCCGTTCCGCGTTATTTCTGGGCGCTTTTGTTCTGCGTTATCGTTATATTTCTTCAGATGTCATTTGAAAGCTTAAAAAAGGAAAGCAATGTGCCCGTCTTATTCGTTTCTTGGTGATGTGCCATATTATTCTGGCACTTACTGCTGAAGTATGTCCTTCTTAATGTAATTCTTAATGTAAAGTAAGTTCTTCTTAATGTGTCTCTTCTATTTTCTCTCTCTCCTTAACTCACACGTCTTGAAGTGCTGTAGGAGCATCGCCGGACTTGCAAGTTCTGGGAATTTAAAGTCTCCATAAGGCGGGGTGCCCAGTTCGAAACGCACAAACATAGGAATCTAACTTTGAAGCGACTAGTAGCTCTGATAACAGAATTTGCCATTTTTCTAAGTTTGCGCAAACGACATCCTTATATCATTACAGTTTTAGTTAAGTAGACAGGCAGCTCGAAGCAGCGATGATTTCGAGCTTATTACGTCGCCGATAATGTGTGTCGCCCAAATGTTGTTGGTGGAAATCTATTGTTAAAATTTTTGCGTCATAATGGTCACCCACACAATTATCAAAATTGTCAGAATTGACTCAGTCCAAATGGAACAGACATGGCGCAGCTAGTAAGACTAATTCTATATAGGAACAAATCGATAGTGACAAAGAAAAAACGTATTCGAACGATGGTGCTCAAGCTTAAAAAGCTTGGGGTGACATATGTTCCGTCGTGCCGTATAAAATAATGAATAGCACATTTATTACCCCAAGAAGATAATCGTTTATTTGCTCAGTCCGAGCGGATCTATTCCGCAATTGAGTGTCAGTCGTTGTCATTTGATCGTAAACGAAAGAGCATGTTCAATAATGAAGAACTGACACAAGCGAGGACCAGGTGAGGGAGAAAGAAAAGGGCAAAAGTGAACTGATCATCGCATAAGCCATAGGCGAACGAAAAAGGCATTTTGGCTTCCTGTGGCGTAGTCGCACCTTTCGTGACTGACCATTTGTTGATTTCACCACCGGAAAACAGGAAAAACACGAAAATTAAAGCCAAAAAAACAACAAAATATCCAGTCATAAACCATTACTCGTTTGTCATTTAACTTGACACATTAATAAGTTGAACAAAATATCGCGTAAGTTTTTGACACAATATAAGTGACATGAGTTATCATAAAAGAAGGCGCTCTTCACGATATTGTTTGAATTGGCACAACCGCTAAACGGTTGTTGTTGATCACAAGGCTGTGTAGAACCAATTTCTTATTCCGGGGTGAGCCTAGCATTACATTTCGGTATTTTTGTTGACTATTCCGTTTACGAGCTGAATCATAGCATTATATTAAG